>PIJE02002650.1:16460-51460 GCA_002895965.2 Coryphaenoides rupestris
GAGTAAGAACGATACGAGCTTTCACGTCAGAGTCGCCAAAAGTCTCCAATAACATCAGAAAAAGTCGCTAGATTTGTCTCTAGTCGTTTTTTTCAGTCTGGCCACGCAGAATCCTAGAGCAGTGGTGTAGTCCAGGGTATACGCGGGTATACGGCGTATACCCACTTATTTTTCAGTCAGCATTGCGTATACCCACTTCTAAATTCCCCCGTATACGCGGGTATACGCGTATACCCACTTCTAAATTCCCCCAGATGCGCACCATTCAGTAGTAGTAGTGGACGCGCGACGGGTGCTAGAAGCGCGGGCCGGGCCATTGGTAGATGAGGATCGCAGCGTCTAGCACCCCCCCCCCCCCCCGGCCAGGCCATTGGTAGATGTGGATCGCAGCGCTCAGCACCCCCCCCCCCCCCCGGCCAGGCCATTGGTAGATGAGGATCACAGCGTCTAGCACCCCCCCCGGCCAGGCCATTGGTAGATGAGGATCACAGCGTCTAGCACCCCCCCCCTTACGGCCCCCATCAGAGAAGGGAAAAGCTATGTGGCCCTCACAGGAAAAAGTTTGGGACCCCTGTGTAGAAGATCACATTCACTGTAGAAGATCACATTCACTGTAGAAGATCACATTCACTGTAGAATGCATCTTGCCTTGCTTCGAGTTATCCGCTTGTGGCTGAACCACGGTGGTTCGGAACGACTCAGCGTCCCATGAGGAACTACTGGCAACCACAGGGATAGACAAGATGGTCCATCCAATCACCTATTTTATTTTATTTTATTTTATTTTATTTTAAAAGGCGCCTGCCCTTTTCCATACACTTTCAAAGGGCAACTCCCCAGATAGTTCTGTGTAACACACCGCCTGGCGCACCACCACGTTAATCGTCAGCCACAATGAAGAAACATCTCTCTTCAGGAAAAAATTAATGCATAAGACAAATTCACTTTTGCATAACTGAGGGCATTGACGCATATTTTTCCTGTGAGACATGCCAGCACGAAGTTATCTTTTAAAACCCCACTCCAGTAGAATGCTGCAATCTTTGGAAGCGATAAAATCCAATTATGTCAATGACACTTGAAGACACGAGGATGTATTTTGAAGAAAAATGTTGTGAGTGTTCAGCCACCTCCACAGAGATGCTTCAAGGTAGCCCAGCGCATTCAAGTCTCGTTAGCACCTGAACTAGTGTCAACAGGACAAACACTCAATGGAGGGCAATTTAAAAAGGATCTTTGTGACAAATATGAATAAGTGAACACTTGAAACACTTCACATGTACCGTAAACAGGTAATTTCTTTTGAATAAACAGCTTTTCTATGCGTTTTGGCCTTTCATCCACACTGACTCCCTGGTTGCATGGCACACAATCCTGAAGTGGCTAAACCACTGCAAAAAAACCAGTCAAACACCTTCCCCAGATCCTTTCCAAACTCGTCCGCAGCCTTGCTGGTTCAAAGGCCAGGATTACAATGAAAAAGACGAGATGTACGTACGTTATGTCTGTTTAAAATAGGAGCTTTAGAGAGACAGGGCGTGGGTTACAATTGGAGTAAGAACCATGAAGCAAAGTTCCCACAAACTCACTGGAGCCTTGATGATGTATTACTATGCTTGATCCCCTCCAGGTTCCCAGCAGATGCAGACAATCCTCACCGGGACACAAAGCTTCTGTGCACGCTACACCTCTGTAAAAAAAAACAAAAAACCAGTTAAACAAACCCAACGTACTGCAGGTCTATCACCAATTCAGCCCTAAAGCCAACAATAAAAATGTTAATCACGAAACAAAACCCACAAAAAAAACCTTGTCCATTTTATCTCAGCCATATAAACAGAATCACTTTGAATACAAAGCATTACTTAACACAATATTTCATTGTGATATAAAACCAATCCAAAGCGAATATGTACCTGGAAATCCATGTCTTTTTCTTGCAGAGATGGATTGTATCCATAGTATTGGTTTCATTTCTGTTGCTGTAAAACGTTTTGCAGAACTCTGTTAGCCTCCATTCCCGGGACACTGAGACCACGGTTTACAGTGAGTGTGCCACATATCAATCAGTACACAATACTACAGCATGTAGGCCTCAAGGAATCTTTCTTTGTGTTGCAACCGACCAGACGTTATATAACTTAGTTGGATATTAGCTGTTGTGTGGACGTGGCCTCCACTGTCTCAAAACTTAGTTGACTTTTTTGCATGTACATTGAAAAACGTGTGCAGTGTGTGTGTGTGTGTGTGTGTGTTGTGTGTGTGTGTGTGTGTGTCGTGTACATCAGCGCGTTTTCAACAGACCCCGTGCGATGAACACAGCGCGCACGGCGACGGTGGAGGTGGGAATAGATGAGTGAACATAATGTTAGCAATCTGTGCAATAAAGGGACCCGGGGAGAGAATATATGCACACTTGAACCCCAGGCCCGAGAATGTATGCGCGAGGACAATGGGAAGTCGGGTGTTGAGAACTCTGTTCTGTTTTAACGAGTCAGATGAAAATCGTAAAAAAAAATGTAAAAAAATGTGTAAAAAACGACGTGTAATTCAGGGTAATAATGATATTGTGTTGACTCAAACCCATTCCATGGAGTTTTATCTAATAGCCTAATTGCTCAAATCCATATAATTTACTCAGAATAGGCAGTAGGGTAATAAGTAGGAATTTAATACAAAATGCAATTAAATGCATGTAGCCTACATAGTTTAAATGTACATGAGTATCTCTTTGCTGCTTATTACCTTAATTGTCTTGCACTGGTTCTTTCTTGTTTAATCACGAGTCAATGTTTACTATTGTGTTCATTCTTTATAGGCGACGTGTTAAAGTCAATTGCCCAAAATGTCGTTTCAAATGCGACAGCTAAAAGGCCGAGCCGATATAAAGATAAACACGGATTAGCTGTGTTGTGTGTTGTTGAGTGCGACGCTCGTCACGTCCTTAGAAGTAAAGTCCCCAAAAAAAGACCTCAATTTGGGGCGTGCTCAATTCTACTTTCATATGTGTTGTTAGTTACGAGGTTGGAAAACGTCTTGAAAACACACCGTTTACCCGCCATGCTTTCCATCACGGGAGGACAAATAGCCAACGCCGGACGGTTTTTTTACGAGCATATCGATCCAACCGTCCAACCGCCCGGCTCCACGAGACCAGAGGGCCTGCTGGGAAGCTTCCAGGTTCGTCACGTGTAGGACCAGGAACATCTCACCACTTTGAACACAGTACAAGACCCCCGTGTCTCTGCTGGAATAGCAATTAGGAGGCGAACGATTCATAATAATACATGAACACGAGTAAAAATAGATTGATAGAACTCTTTTTATCCAGATGAGATTCACTGAGATTACACTCTCCTCCTCGGTGACCTGGCCAAGAAAGCATCTTCAAATCAGGGTTACAGAGAAAAAAAGGACAGAGACAAAGAATACAGGAGCCGCCGCTTTGAGCATGAACTTCAAATCTGTTTGAAATTCATGTGAACAATTTCAGCTTTGGGAACACGGACACTGCCGACTGGAACTCTAATGGAAACAAATTGTCCGTGACTAATGAATCCTTTAGTTTCTAGTCGTCCCGCAAAGAGTTCCATACGGATAGAGATAGATAAATGGAAGAATAAATAGACTTAGATTTATTATCGTACATTATGACGCCATTATGCACGGGTGTTACGACATAATCATCGTGATACGTCTTTGAATTGTTTGGGGTTTTGTGTCTTCGTCTCTAAATTCTTCACATATGGAGGGGAAATTAAAATGAAACGTGATAACCCAATTTGTTATCTAAATAATGCTCAACGCCAAGGCTATTTGTTATAACGCTTATGAAAGTAACTCTAATTGAAAGGGGGGGGGGGGGGGGGGAAGTGAATACAGTGTGAATTCAATCAAGCGTTTTGTAATTCACGCTCGTAGTTAACGGCAAATCGATCCGTTTCTTGCAATGTCAACGTTGTTCAATCAACGGCGTTAACAGCTCGAGAGCAGAATCCCTTTTAAAAAAAACCTCAGACTGTGTGAGACACGCCTTGCCGGAGAGAGAGAGAAGGAACATTCACAGTTTCTCGAAGGGGGCCAACACTGTATTTGGTCATCTCCTCCTTTTTTTCCACCGGCGGTGACAAACCCGTGGCAAATCAATGGCAATACCGTTCCCATCACCATTGAAGGACGGGGGCGATGTCTGGCAGCGGGACGACAATGAATCATTTAACAACCCGAGATTGGGGTCCCTGTGACACCGTCTCCGTCTTGGATCCTGATTCACACCTGGCGCCGACACACTGCCAGGCCATCATTCCCGTGAACACGTCTGCCGCAAGTCGGCGACGCTATAAGCAATGGGTGCGACGGCTCAGTTGCCAGTTTATTAGATTTTGTGAGAGAGAGAGAGGTAAGCCCGAGCCCATAGAAAACATGAAATATTGAAAAGCGACACGTACAGGCCGGCGTTATTGTCTGGTGTCCGTCTCGTCTGCGTGGACGGGCGGCGGAGACCTCCTGTATGTACACTGTCTTTTCCCGTGAGTTGTGTGAGCCGCACTCTTTTGCTCAAAAGGTACAAGCGAGGACGACGGAGTAAATGTAAATTATTTCGCAGCCGTCTGCTCAATGATTAAAATGGATAGAATTAGCGGGAGACAAATCCGGCCGGCGGATTCTACCGTTTGCGTCGCCGTCTCTGTGTTTTGGATAAGCAGTAAGATCTCTTGTCATCGCTGGGTCTCTGACATTGTGACAGACATTTATAATCGCAGTGACAGCAGAGAAAATCCCATCAGAGGAATTGATGCGACTTTACTTTGACGTGTGTGTGTGGTCCTTTTTTTTTTTTTATTAGCGCAGATTGGATGTAATGTAAATAGTGTGTGCTCTCCGTGGATGTATGTAGATGTGCTTATCGTGAGTGGCTTTGGACAATGCTAATCCTAAATGCTAAACGCTGTCACGGAAGACTGAAGCGTTACGGTTGCTTCTATATCTCTGTTCCAAAGGGGGAACAAAAAAAAATCACAAGGAACGACACAGATGAACGGCTCCCGGTGTCACTTATCTTTTTTTTACTGTGCTGACAATTACAGTGGCGCACATTAAGGTTGTCCCAGTTATCTCAGAGTGGTTAACTCTTGGCACCGACTCCCCCGAAGCTCCGCGAGAGCCAAGAACCATATTAGGCCTTTGCAGATTTCAAGCTGTTTTCAGCAACTTTTGTTTTACAGACTATTTTGAACCGCCGGGATGCAGTGTTGCATAAGGGGCGAGGCGGAAGTCCGCTGTCAGCACAAACAGTTTAATTTATGACATGACCGATTAAAGTCTTGAAAGCGGATACCGTCGTGTGAAGATACTATATACTATGAATGCAGATTCTACAGCGCAGAGCAGCTTATGTGTGACCAAACAAAAGGCCGGTTCAAATCTGTGAGCGTTTGGTATTATAGCATTACACAAATAAAGGTAAAAGCCCCGCTGCCTTGTGATATTTTTAAATATAATGAAATATTAAAAATAGAATGTTTGCCTTTACTTTTCACCTGTAATAATCGTTGTTGTCTTCACAGTTCCTCCAAAACACCATTGTTGAAAAAAACAAAACAGAAACAAAACGGAGCGTCTACCTGGTCGCTTAGCAACAAAGAAAAGGCAAGCGCTGTGTAAGGGATAATGCACCGGGAGCCGGTCATTATCTCTAAATAAACCCCCGACAGGGTGATGCAGGACCCCGCCGGCGCAGCAGAGAGGTCTTGAATCACCGAGGGTTCTGACTAATGACCGGCCCGCTGTACATGATCCTGCTCATTACACGACTACTTTACTACGGAGGAAATCAATAATTTGACACGAAATGGGACCAAAAAAATTTAATATATGTTTTTGCTTCCGTTTTAAAATAAATTCTACGGTTGGAAAATAGCGTTGTGAGCAACGGTCTGTTGGTCATAGCAGCGCAATCGAGTGTATTCGACGAAGCTGTGTGCAACGCTCCGATGTTCCATTTTCTAACGTTAAAAAGTGAAAGGCGAGTTTTCTACGCTCAACCTTCTGAAAAAATATAAATTGCCATCGTCATCACCCTGGATAAAAGGTAGAGACTCAGACACAAGCTTTTTCGAGGAAGCACCTTTCGCCCGTGAGGACCAGTGCTCTGAGGACGAAGAAAAACCGAACGCTCGTGCTCTGAATTTAATTTCTTCTCTCTTTATTTTCATCGACAAATAAGAAAGAGGAATTCAGGGGATTTAGGAAAGCTAGAAAGAGCTGGGTTCAATGGGGTTCAAGTACTTCCTCTCGGAACCCCAAAGCTTGCCAACTTTGCATTTAAAAAAGGTATTTGAAAAGCTTCTTGGTGAACAAAGCATACTGAGTCGTCCCAATAACTTTTATTTTTTTTGCCAAACAGGCTACCTGGGCTCTTTGAGTGGACATTTTCTCTTTGAGTGGACATTTTCATTTGAAATTCACTTTCTACTTGCTACACCATCTGCAAGGTTCCTTCAAAACCATAACAAAGACTTATTCAAAGTTATCAATCCAATCAAATGGCCCTGAACGGTGCGCACAAATGTTCAAATAAGTGTCGTCAAATTAAATAATCATTAAATAATTACAGCCACGGTGCCGTGCTCTTCTGTTGTTGAATAGAAAATTGTGGCCTAGAGGTCGTTCCTGCTTGTCGTCCTTTGTCCCCGCTAACATCCCGCTGCCCTTTTGCACAACAAACCCGTTTGGAATCCACGCGAGATTGACGCGAGATCGCCGCCACGCTTTCTCATTTTGGATTCTTATTCACGCTAACGTAAAGGTAGCCTGGTGTTTGGAATGACAACTCAGCCCATTAACACACAAATGAGTCAGGCAGGAAAGAACACACCCTATGACCTACGTGACTAGTCAGCTGTTTGACCTACGTGACTAGTCAGCTGTTTGACCTACGTGACTAGTCAGCTGTTTGACCTACGTGACTAGTCAGCCGTTTGACCTACGTGACTAGTCAGCCGTTTGACCTACGTGACTAGTCAGCCGTTTGACCTACGTGACTAGTCAGCCGTTTGACCTACGTGACTAGTCAGCCGTTTGACCTACGTGACTAGTCAGCCGTTTGACCTACGTGACTAGTCAGCTGTGTGGCCTACGTGACTAGTCAGCTGTTTGACCTACGTGACTAGTCAGCTGTTTGACCTACGTGACTAGTCAGCTTGTTTGACCTACGTGACTAGTCAGCTGACTAGTCAGCTGTTTGACCTACGTGACTAGTCAGCTGTTTGACCTACGTGACTAGTCAGCTTGTTTGACCTACGTGACTAATCAGCTGACTAGTCAGCTGTTTGACCTACTGACTAGTCAGCTGTTTGACCTACGTGACTAGTTAGCTGTTTGACCTACGTGACTAGTCAGCTGTGTGGGCCTACGTGACTAGTCAGCTGTGTGGCCTACGTGACTAGTCAGCTGTTTGACCTACGTGAACTAGTCAGCTGTTTTGACCTACCTGACTAGTCAGCTGTGTGGCCTACGTGACTAGTCAGCTGTTTGACCTACGTGACTAGTCAGCTGTTTGACCTACGTGACTAGTCAGCTGTTTGACCTACGTGACTAGTCAGCTGACTAGTCAGCTGTTTGACCTACGTGACTAGTCAGCTGTTTGACCTTACGTGACTAGTCAGCTGTTGACCTACGTGACTAGTCAGCTGTTTGACCTACGTGACTAGTCAGCTGACTAGTCAGCTGTTTGACTACGTGACTAGTCAGCTGTTTGACCTACGTGACTAGTTAGCTGTTTGACCTACGTGACTAGTCAGCTGTGTGGCCTACGTGACTAGTCAGCTGTGTGGCCTATGTGACTAGTCAGCTGTTTGACCTACGTGACTAGTCAGCTGTTTGACCTACGTGACTAGTCAGCTCCATTAGTCACTTAACGTTATTCAATTATCAGCAATCATTATTCAACAAACAAAATGTTATAAGTCGTAAATTCTTTGATTCTTCGTTTGAGTGATTAACGGATATAGGTTAGGTCAGTCAGGCTGCAGGACAGCACACACACACACACACACGCACACGCACACACACACACACACACACACACACACACACACACACACACACACACACACACACACACACACACACACACACACACACACACACACACACACACACACACACACACACACACACACACTCTGATGTATTGGCGACCATGATGTATTGGAGTCCACCGTTTTTAAAGGCCCATCTTTCTGCTGGGCCCAGCATCCTCTGTCGCCAGGCGCTGAATCTCACATAAGTTGTGTGTGTGTGTGTGTGTGTGTGTGTGTGTGTGTGTGGGGCGGCGGAGGCCACGTCACAATTCCCAGAAGAGCTACCGCACACCACGACAATATTTAGACAGAGGGTCATATTTTACGCGGCCCGCCGGCACGTTGGTATTTCACGGAGCCTGTCAGCCGTCGCCGGGGCGCGAGGAGCCTCGGAGAGAGAGAGACGGCGCCAGTCAGGCCCGGCTGCGAAGCGTCTGATGAAGAACAACCCGAAGCGGGGCCGGATTATCGTAAATATCCCGGCGGTGGCGAGATGAGATTTTGACACGGCCCCCTGATGTAACGTGGCGTCAACAACATGTTTCACCGCCGCCCAATATCGCGGCGTCGGAGCCTCCATCGGTCCGGACGACTCTTGTTCGTTCAGCAGTAATGTCATATTTATCCTTTAAATCAGTCCTTTGAATCAGGACTGAAAACATTTCTGTTTGCCGGGGCCTTCGAAGAAATCCAGGGCAACACTAATCCGCAATGTAATATTTATCTGTTCAAAAACTGCCACTCTCTTTTAAATATGAGCTCAATCTCTCGCACTGTGCTTCTATCTTTTTATGCCGTGGATCTCCTCTTAAAACTAGAAATCGTTTTATCTTTACTCTATTTTTTTTATTCTGAAAGCCTCCGTGCCTCAGTGTGCGAAAGGTGCCGTGCAAATAAAGTTCTCTTTCCTTATCACGGCCGTATGTTTCGGTCTCGTCTGCTCTGCTCAATTCGCTTTTTGTCATTTCTTGTTCTTCTCAAAATGTTTCTCGGACTCCGCGCCAATCTGTCGGCCGAACGCTACACGGCCGCGTCGCGTATTTATTCATCTGACCCCCCGGGATTCCGAGCGGGCTGCCGGGAGATGGTAAACTGGGGTGGCCTTTCGAAAAAAAAGGATCGAAGAGACAGAGACGGAATGTGAATGGCAGCGGCGGTGACTGGTGACAGACCGGTGACGGACTGGTGACTGACTGGTGACTGACTGGTGACTGGCCCTTCACTCTCTTCACTGTGTGTATCACGATGCGGGGTCATGGTCAGGTGATTCAATAACACCGCAATCATTCAATGTGATTGCGGGGTTATTGCATCGATTAAACTCAAAAACAAAGCATTTGAAGACGCTGGGGGGGGGGGGGGGGAAGTGAAATGTCAAAAGAAAGAAGCTGTACCGTGCCGAAGATAGAACTTAATTAATCCCGAAGGACGTTCTTGTGCCAGAGGTTGCTCAGAAATAACAACGTAAGAATACAAACAATCGAATACATGTAAAGTGCATAAGCCTAATAGAATAACAATAACAATATAATTATATAATATAATAACGAATACAATTAGTAATATACAATTTTCTTCGATTAAAAATGTTAATGTGGCCACATGTTCATAATTTGACTTGTGGAAATGAGCCAACAAGGTGAAAAGGTCATTTTGTATTTGATGGTCTTGCTGACGGACAACATGGCCGCGGACCCGGAGTCTCCAGCGGCGGCGGCGGCGGCGGCGGCGGCGGCGGCACACTTCTAGTCGCGGGCAGCCAGCCACACATTTGTTTGCCGCGGATGTGGGAAGTGGTGGCGGTGGGTGGTGGGGTGGTGGAAGGTGGTGGGGTGGGGGTGTGGGAGGTTGATTGGATAAGGCTAGGAATCCTCTAAATGCCAACCGGTCAATAAAAACCTTGGCCCTCTGTCATTTCTCATTTGCGGCGTGACAGATAAAATTACCGAGCCGACGTTTCTCCGTTCGCACCCCGCACCCCCAACTGCGTCTTTCCTTGACCGTTCTCCGTTCTTTATTATAACTGTATCTTCGCACTGATTTGTCCTATCTATCCAAACAATCATTTGTCGCGAGCAAATAAGTCTTCGGGAGAGCGGCCTTTACTCACATTTATGAAATGTGAAACTGCCAGGCACTTTATTTTTTTTCCCGTGGCTGTTAGTCGGTTCAGCCGTGGCTAAAGGCTAAAGTGTTATACCGCTATATTCAGCGCTGGTGACGTCTTAACCGAACGGATTCACTTTGCAGGGCCTAGCTGTGCCTGTGTGTGTGTGTGTGTGTGTGTGTGTGTACGTAGGAGGTAAATACATAAACACGAGAGACCGCTTTGAAACACACATTTTGTACGCCAATAAACAGCAAAGTCTGGCGCCGCGCGTCTCCGACCGGCACATCCGTCGTCACGAGGCGCGAGTTCAACTGACACCCAAGGGAAGGCCGGGTCTTGACTTCCACTGTTGCCGCGGCGCCTGTTGCTATGCGACTGAAACTCACCAGGTGAAAAAGCGGTGAAACGGGGCTTTTAACAGAAGAATTTTCTTTTCTTTTAACAGCAAGGAAGGTTTTTGTTTTTTTTCTACGGGGGAACACTCGACGATGTGAGCACTGTCAACGGGGGAACTTTTAGCCGGAGCGTTTTTCGCGAAAGAATGTAACACGATAAGTTGAGATAAGACCTTATTAATCCTGAAGGAAATTGCAATGCCAGCTGCTCAAGGGAAAGAAAACACTTTTGTTGTCAAAATGCAATCGATTGATAAAGATCGATCATTCCCATATTTTATTGGATATTCCATAACCATTTCCATATGAAAGATATTTATTACAAATATTGATCCACATGAAAATATTGAAATGAGACATTATCCTGACCTTGTAGATACCACCAAATAGGATGTTTTCTGTTCAGTTCTGCAAATGGTAACTTATAAGTTAAATACTTAATAAATATAAATATAAATAAACACTATACTGCACCATGAAGGAATCGATGGCAACTGCTCTTAGGATTAAATAATTGAATGCAGCCAATTATAAAATCAACAAACAAACCAGAGAAAGACGAAGAAGCCTTTGCTGTTGTTGGTTTAATGTCAGCCGAAGGAACATAAGACACACTCTGTCTGTCTTGGGTTTCCTGAGGTAAACAGCGACAGTCAACGCGACTCCAATCACGACAGACTCTTTACTCTGTTAAAGGAAAGGTTATTCTTTGTACCCTCCGAACAGCTTTCCAGGCACAGAGATATAAAATCAATAAATGCCTTGATGTGCACCCAATTTAGCTGAAAGCACATTTCCTGATCAGAAGAAGTATAAGCAACACATGCAAGAGAGACGTGGGCTGTCCTTTCAATTTAGACAACTTGGAAAATAAATCTCAACGTTATTCTTATTAAAGCTGATCTTATTTCTGAACATTTAATATATATATATATATATATCGACACTTGCCTTACATACTGATTACATTCTATTAGAAATAGATCCAGGTGAAGTTTCTGAAGTTTGTTTAATTGCTTAGCTTAATGTTGCCATTGAGTTCCTCCTATTCCTATCATATAGATAAGGTTGTGTGCTTTCTTTTCTATGTCTATGTAATAATTAATATACTAATAACTGCATACCTATGTGGTGTGCAGTGGGGTGGGGAGGAGATTTCCTGGGGTTAATGATACCTGTGGTGGGGTATTGAGTATATGATTATTGAAGGTATATACTGTACATATATTGGCATGTATCATGATATCTGTTCTACTCTTCTCCACAGTGACGAGCCATCTCCTCTCCTTCAATCCGTCCTTTTTTTTTCGTGTTATTGTCGCCTATTTTAGTTTGGAGTGTTCTTTTCCGTGATCGTTTGTCAATGAGAGCGCTAAAATCCGACTAAACCCTGTGACTTATTGGACCCTTATTAGTATAACAACGACATTTGCTACGACCTAATTCCATGTTTTCACACTTTGGTAAACTAATTAATGATACAACCCATGTTTGTGTCTGTGTGTGTGTGTGTGTGTGTGTGTGTGTGTGTGTGTGTGTGTGTGTGTGGTTGGTGGCTGGTTGGTTTAACGCAGACTCACTCGGCCCGAGTCAGGCTGATTGGAGTCTGGGGTTTGGGTGAGGCTGCACACCACTGATTAAACCAGCCTTCACGACACACACACACACACACACACACACACACACACACACACACACACACACACACACACAGAGACACACACACACACACACACACACACACACAATCAAGGGTTAGGGTTAGGGTGTCCTGACATTAGAGGAGCCCAGCAGAAGCCAGAATCTAAGCGGCTCGCAGCAAGGTCTATCGCGGCATTTATATATTTTTAATGAAACAAATCAACAAACACGCAAACAACAACAACAACAACAACAACACGAGGATTAAGTGAGGAAATGCCAAGCATCGTGATGTCAAAATGTACCGGCAACACTTCAATCGTCGGGGGGAATCTCAAACGCTCCCGGTCCGTGGCCTGATTTCCAATGGCGGAGTTAGAGCCAATCAAAGGCGTTCCACTAAAATCTCTCAAGCTGTCACGTCCGTCTGGGCTCCGCTGCGCGTCTCTCTGCAAGCCGCCGACCGGGGAGGAGGAGGATGGTTTATGTGTCGCCGCGTTCAACCCAGCGACCTCTCGCCTCTCATTCAGCAGGAGGCCTGTGGCTGGGAGCACAATACGTGTGCGATTACGAGGAGAGAGGCCAAAGATTGTGGACTGAATAAATAAATAAATAAATGAATAAAAGGAAAGGGCATCCACACGTCGAAATGATTCGCTACTGCAGGCGATTTCGAAGACAATGCAATTGTGCAAAGAACAGAACAGTTTTTTTTTCCAGATCTAATCGGCGGCGAGCATGGGTATATATGTACCGCCACTTTCTATGCCTATCGGCGGAAAACGTCTTCAATTTTACGCATTTAACATTTAAAATCGATGTTTAGACGTCCGTCCCGCTAATGCTACAACAGTAGGCTACGTAGGCTTTCTCAGTGGGTAACGCTGTAACGTAACAAGTGACTTTTTAACTGCTCCCGCACCTGTCGAAGCACAGCACACCCCCGCTGTCACGTGGTACGCTCCGTATCGGGGTATGTTCGTTCGTTCGTTCGTTCAGTGGACCCGATATGGAGCGTTACCATGACGACGAGACACAATAATTGTACGGCGGTTTCAAGCAGGCCTCTAAAACTGAACACAACCCGAGCCACGCAAGCAAGCCCGGCAGTGCGCATCTCTCCGCGAAACATCGCATCATTTCCCGACATTTTCCATTTGTCAGCCCGCCCCCCTCGGCAAGGCGCTGTGTTCGCAGCAGATGTGTTTTGTGCCTGAACAAGACGAGGAGAAGAGTGTGTGTGTGTGTGTGTGTGTGTGTGTGTGTGTGTGTGCGTGTGTGTGTGGAGCCGGGGGGGGGGGGGGAAGGTAGTGGGCGACTTTGGAGGCGGGCTGTAGGCTCGTGTCCAGCCAATCAGAAGTTCAACAACAACAACACTGGTATATTCTGTTGCCGTTTTCCCCCATTGGCTGAACCATTCATTCCGCGAGACGCGCCTCCCCCTTTCCTTGCCCTGAGCTTCCCGCCGTCCCCCGTCGAGAAGTGGGTACGTTTGGGAAAAAATAAAAAGCACAGCATACCTTTCACGGATGAAAGAACACGGTGCATCTTTTAGGTTACATGGCGTCTCGGAGGGTCTTTCATCCGAACTTTCGTCCGGCAGCAACGTGGTGTACGAGAGTCAACTCCGTACAGCCGCAATACTAATGTTACGTAATCGTACAATTAGATGAGCGTAAAAGATTCCTCTTCACGACAATCTGTGTTGTGCTTAATGGGAACAAAGGAACGCTTAACAAAGTTTTCTCAATCCTCTGCAATTGATTTTAGAATCTTAAAACACACACACACACGCGCACACGCACACACACACGCACACACACACACACACACACACACACACACACACACACACACCAGCATCAAAGACGACAGACATAATCGGGTGTTCCAGATTAGTAGTAACCTCCGATGAACGAGATGAACGGCCCAAGAAGAAAAATACAAAAACGACTTGCAAACATCTAACGTCTGTACGGAGTGACGGAGCGTACCCTGCCTACCACCGCCGCATTACTGCAGAGGAGTGACGCCAGCCCCCCCCCCTGCTGAGACTGATCCAGGAGAGCACAGCACAGCCATGACTCACGGAGACTCTTAAGTCAGGGGTGGGCAAACTTTTTGGCTCAAGGGCCGCATTTGGTTTTTTTAAAATGGACAGACTGGGCCGGGCCATCAGGATCATAATGTCTCACTTGCTTTATGATGCCATAGACTGTATGTTGAAGGAGCCGAGTAATCGTGTCAACATCTATAGGCTGCCACTATGTCGTTAAATCAAATAAATGAAGTACAATTCAATAATATAACAATATTTATTGAACCAGAGCTCTAATAATAAATCAATGTTATTTTCTTTCTTCTCCTCGTTGAAGAACCTTACTAACAGCTGAGCATCGTCAGACACATCGGTGGACTCATCTAAACCTATGCATGGTGTCTTATGAACGGCTTCATCCAGCTGAGCACACCCAGGCTTCATATTTCCCTTTTCTTCGTGGCTGATGATGATGCTGATATGTTGGCATTTCCTTGATTTTAGCACAAACCTCTTCTCTCGTCTCGTCTCGTTTCTCCGCGTGTTTGTGTTTGTTTCTAGTCGCTCACTGACTGCAACGATCTGATTGGCTGAGTAGCGTCACGTGATTCCGGTGCCGTAAAGGCTAGAAAAGATGCGGCGGTTAAAATAGAAACGCGACAACTAAATTGTATAATACTCAATCATTTATTGGTTATAGTTCCGGGTCCGGATATGACGGCGTCTGGGTCCGGTCCCGGACCGCGGTCCGCATATTAGGGCGTTTTCAGACCTATAGTTTGATTGCTTTGGTCCGCACCAGGCAAATGTTTTTTACAATGTAGCAAACAGACGTTGGTACGGTTCGGTTTCTCATGCATATTTCTAAACGAACCAAAATAGACCGCGAAGACTACGCCAGTTTCGCGCCACTCACGGGCCACTCACGGCCACTCACCGGCCACTCACGGGCCACTCACGGGCCACTTCGGAGCGACAGCTTTTCGTTGCGCTCCTGGGGCTGATTCTCGCCTATTACATCGTATGTGTCGGTAATTTTCTGCAAACTATTCAGTTCGAAAATGAGTCGCGGCTGCGACTCGAAAACAACGTCATGATGCATTGGAGTCGCCGACGGCGCATTGCACGCCACTTCAAACAGAAGAGACGTGCCCTCCTCCTGAATGATCATTTCATCATTTGCCGGCGATATTCTTGCAGATCCATCAGGTATGCCCTTGGTCTCCCAACACCCACAATGCATCAAAACTAGATCGTTGTGGACCAATTTCTTTCGGTTGCTTTCACACCAGAGGAACTGCACCAAATTTAGGGAGATGGAGCGGATCGAGACCACCTCTTCAAGGAGGTCTCGGCCGGCTGATTTAGGTGCGCACCAAAGTGCGGTGGTTGCATTCACACCAACGCAAACGTACCGAACCAAGGGACCAAACTCGTTTAGTGCGCACTAAACGCTGTATGTGTGAAAACACCCTTAGTGTCCTCTGATCTAGTGGAACCATTTAACAACAGTCCTATAATGCATTTAAATTTGTAGTATTCATTTCGCTGTTTTTTTTTCTTCCTACAATTGATTCCTTAATGTAAATGACCGACGGGCCGGATTAAACAACGCAACGGGCCGTATGTGTCCCGCGGGCCGTCGTTTGCCCACCTCTGCTCTAAGCAGTCGTTTCACGGCAGACAGCCAGAAGTGTGCCTGAAGATTAGTGTACCTGCACTTTCCATTATGGAGCTCATAGGGGCGGGCGCTCGTGTTCATTCCCCCGCCGCAATCATCGTATTACAGGTTTCTTATTCATCTGGCCTTTCTGTGCGAATGGCGAGGAGGTGGTGGTGGTGGTGGTGGTGGGGTTTGGGGGGGGGGGGATCACCACAGAGACTTTCCTCAGAGGCCAGTCAAGAAGGCCAAAGGGAACGGGAGGTGGTCACAGAGAACAGTTTGTTGTTGTGTGTTTTGCCGGGAGCGATCTGCAGTCCTCTGAACATGCAGGACGAAGGGCTATATTGGATTTGTGCAGGACCGTAGGACGGAGGCTTATATTGGATTTGAGCCTTGAACAGATGCCTTAGCTCACGGATTAGGCTGATGGAAATCCTCCCTTTTGCGATCGCTCGTATCACGAATAGACACTGAGCTTAGGTCGTGTAGCGTACGATTGTGGTCTCCGAGCGCTGGAGAGCAATGACAACAACACTCTGTTGATCTAGTAGAGCAGAATCCATCTGTGTAGTTCCTTTGAGAATCATTTGAGCGTTGCTTTGAGTGTGACAACAATGGAAAATAAAGCATCTCCTTGCTCATCACCACGGGCGTAAACATGGACCGTGCAGGGCCCAGAATCTGCCTGTCTGTGGCTAAATTAGGGTGTGTGTGTGTGTGTGTGTGTGTGTGTGTGTGTGTGTGTGTGTGTGTAGGTCCATAGCACTGAAACGGAGGTAGAGCGGAGGAGATCGGCAGACAGACAGACAGACAGACAGACAGAACATGCTACTTAGTTTGGTTTCATAGCCTGCTCGCTTTTCTTGGTTTGTAAATAGAACTTTCAGCCCTAATTCCATTTCATTTCATGCACAGACAGGAGGGAGGCGACAGGGAAAGGAAGAGACCATCGGCGAGAGAGAGAGAGAGAGAGAGAGAGAGAGAGAGAGAGAGAGAGAGAGAGAGAGACGCAAACTGCAAGCAGATGTTGCTACGCATCTCCCCCCAGCTGTTTTTGAGTGATCACTGAGCTGAATGCTCCGATTAATAAATGGAAATATACATATATAACGCTTTGTTTGTGATTTTGACAGCTTTGTTGTGCTGTGTAGTTTTAGTGGTTGGGGGGCGGCAGTAACTCAGGAGGTTAAGAGCGGTTGTCTGGCAACAGGAAGGTTGCTGGTTCGATCCCCGGGGCTCCGCCTCCTAGCTAAGTGTCGAGGTGTCCCTGAGCAAGACACCACCTAACCCTAACTGCTCCTGACGTGTTGGTTGTTACCTGCATGGTTGCACCACCGTCGGTGTATGAATGGGTGAATGTGAGGCAATACTGTAAAGCGCTTTGGATAAAAGCGTGATATAAATGCAATCCATTTACTCAAACCCATGCTAAGTCATTATTGGACTATGTCTCATGGATTCACAATTGCTGCACCCTACTTATCTCACTCCGCACAGACATCGATTCAGTCAGCAAATTAAAAGCTTCCCGGTTTCAGAGTCGTATTTATTAGCCATTACCCCCACAGTCAACAAAAATAAGCTTGGCACCCGAAGTGTCAATGGCAAATTATCTTACGCTCTCCACATGGTCACGGGATTCCTTAGGTGAGCTCACAGGTAGAAGAGAAATGTGGCCATTTTAGTCTTCATAGGGTTGCCAATAGCCAAAAAACAGATTCGTGGCACCACGTTGCGTGCAGATTTTCAGCGGACCTAATTGCGCTGTAGTCCTGCTCCTCCTCCTCCTGCTTCCTCCTTCTCCTCCTCCACCTCCTGCTTCCCCCTCCTCCTCCTCTTCCACCACCAGCCCTCAGAGTCAGCGTACCGGAAACAGTGGAGTGCATAGCAAGTAGTCGCCGCATTTGATCCAGAAAAACCTGTTCCCCAAAAACTCCTCATGGGGGCTTTATGTAGTTACATTGCATTAGAAATATGAAAACTTCTCAGTTATACGAAAATGAGTTGTAAAAGTGTCGCGAGAAAAGGGAGGGGAAATTTAGTTTAATTAAATGCCTAAGCTACATTGTATTTGTGGAACGAATGAAAACGGTGATTAACATTTGCAGGGATGTTTCCAATGTTTTGTGCAATGTTTTTTTTGCGTGAACTCATGGTTGTGGTAAAAGGCAACAATAGCTTCATGTTCAGCACAGACAAGCATTTTGCCCATGGAGTCAGCACAAAACAAAACAAAATAATGAATTGTTGGACTTTGTCTCAGTGTTCCAGCACAGAGACATACATTTTTGCTCCATGGGACGTCGCGCAACAAAAAACAAAATAACAACTAAAAACTAAGGGGTAAGGGGCCCGGCATTCTTCTATTCTTGCTCATTTGCCTTGGTCTAGTCGCGTTAGCTCATAATTGCGCTTCAATAGAACGAGTGGAATACTTGTCTATTGATCAGACCTCTGAGTGCCAATCCTTAATCTGCATCATCAGCTTGAGTCTATTGATGTCCACCAGCGCCTGATGCAGCAGTGATGGGGGCTATCATTTATACTTAGCTATGGAAATGAAAAGCCCTCATCGGCTTGATACAATGTTCCAGAGACATTGAAGCAAGTGACCGGTTTGAAAGCGTATTTATTAACAAGGTACTCCAGCTTTATAACTCAGCTTTGCTGTATCCAAGTACCATCATGCAGCTAGTCAGACAAACAATGTCAATTATTTTCATTGTTCATCACAAAACCCTTTGATGTGTGCATTATGCACACACATGAATACGTTGCATGTTAGTGTGTTTCTATGCAGAAAAATCTTTATATGCAGAAGATTGCACGCAGAGATCTCCAAGTCAGATATGGAACATGTGCAGCAGGATTGTTATTTGAATTAATCGTCCCGACTCAGCCAGGCCAGCTACAATGCAACCCATAATGCAGCCACAGGAGCAAGGCGACCAAGATGAGACCGATGAGATCTGTAGCAGTTGTTTCTTATGAACAGGGTCACGTGATCTTATGGTGGGAGAAAAAAATCCTTGTAAATTTCCATCTACAACCATGTCAAAATGGGACAAGTCAATAAGACCTGTGAGAAGAAGAACCAAACATAGGCGCAAAAAAGATACGGGAGGTCATTGGGTTTAAGAGTACGCATTTCTGTATTTATCAAACCATTTCCATATTTAAAAAATACACACTGTACTTGAAAATGCATTTGTTTCTAAAATGGAAAGACAGCCGCTGGAGATGCTGTCGCACGTCGCGGACACAACGTTCACATTAGCCTCTCAGCCCCCCCACCACCGCCCCGAACCAGACGGAAATACAATACGTCTAAGTGGTACCGTGGACATGGTACCACGGCGTCGCTCGAGACCAGGCTGCTCGAACCGCACAGGAATATATAAGTTGTCATACGCTGACAAAACATGGAGGTGGTGGTGGTGGTGGTGGTGGTGGAGGTGGTGGTGGTGGAGGTGGGAGAGGTGCCGGGGATACTCAGCCGGCCTAAGGACTGGCTGGTCACGGAAGTGACGCAGAACAACATTCTGCTCCTGAAAACACCAATCGCGACACACTCACCCCTGTGCCTCTCTGGCCACCCCCAAACCCCTCCTGAAATGCCAAGTAGGCCTATTCCTTTGCTGTTTTATTTATTTTTTTTTTTTTTTTTTATTTAGTTTTTTTTTTTTTTTTTAATTATTATTATTTTATTTATTATTTTTATTTTATTTCTCTTCCTGTGTTGCCGTGCTTGTGGTGCAGCTCCTTTCGCTGAATGCCAAGTAGGCCTATTTTTGAGATAAAGTAGATTCTCGGCATGGGTGCATTGGATATTGGTGAGTTCAAACTTTAGAAAATTAATGAAAATATATTTCTATTGCTGTAGCAGAAAATAGAAACCAGCCACTGAAATCCTACAAGTAGACACAGACGCTGAGAGAGTTTCGCGGTGCATTAATTACCATGATGGTCTATATTTTTAATGAGCTGAATAGATGGCTTTGGGGTGAAGTGGGGTGGGGTGTGGGGGGGGAGAGGTATAACAACGCAAAATCATTGTCACCTTGGTAGCACTTTTTTTTTTTTTAACAGGTCAAAACTAGCATAGCAAAAAATAAATTGCCTATGTCCATTGAAATTGTCTTGTGTATCACCGGGGTCCCTGGAGTCTGGGATGAGCGATATGGAAACGGCAGCCATTTTAAGACCTCTTTAAGGGCATCGCTTCCCTCATTGCGAGCCAGAGAATAACCAAAGGCTATCATTGGATTACTGGGAAATTCTGACCCCTTTCTCCCACGTAGGCTTAGAGGCTTGGGGAGAGAGTCCCCCCCCCCCCCCCCCGACCTCCTCTGCCTCGGTCTAGTTCAGGGGGAGAAATAGGCTTACTGTACTCCTCCTATAGAGAGAGAAGACCCATAACCATTTTTGTTACACTTAAATAAAGATAGATATATAGCAGGCTGAACGCATACAGGCACATGCTAATAAATGCGGTGGTCTTGAATGCAGAGAGCAGATAATGAAAAGAAATAGAAGAATAATGCTGTACTTAACCTTTACATTTCATATTGAGATAGAGACGATGGTAGTGTTACTTCAACCAAGATGTTCCGCCAAAGCAAGGACTTGCATAACCACAATAAGATGTCCGACTTATATTTCAAGTAGGTTGGATTATTGTAATGGTCTCTCCACTGGTCCCTCTCAATGTATTTCAATGTGTACAGAATTCAGCGGCAAGACGTTCAAAAAGCAAAATATAATGAATTGAAGATGAGCAATTTGACCTGCACAATACAAATTGTACAGTGTTTTTTTTATGTAATTTAGGGTTGGGCGATATGGCCAAAGTGTTCCATCTCTATATACTGTATCTATACCGTATATGTAAACAAATGAAAAGTACTGAATATTTCCACATTGTACGTACAACTAACTTTTGCGCGAAATGAACACAACAGTCTCATGGGAAACTATAGAGAGAATGTTTTTACACATATAGGCATCACCTACAATATGAACCTGCACAATATCAAGGGTGACCATAAAACAGTTTAGTACAGCAGTTAAATAAGTTAGATAAAATATTCAATCAACAAGGAGTTTGTCATGATGAGAAGAATAACTAAACAAAACACTGTGAGTGTCTGCTTATGCTACATTGCTGTGACACTTTTATTTTTTTTCAGCGGTCCCTATCTAATGGATTGTTGTGTCAAATATGTATAAACACTCATTCGCTCATAATATTGGCCATACTGTGGGTGATTCTATAGCTACAAGAGCTTTGCAGACACATCTAAATGCACAGAATATCGATAGATTTGAAGCTGCATAAAGTAAGCACATTGGTCTGCAAGAGTGATTTTAACCAAGAGAGAACAAACATTACATTAATTAAAAAGACAGAAGCGCATAGACTTGAAATAGTTGTTGTTGCCAGATTCAGTTGAATCTTCATTTTCTGCATATACTTTTCATGTGCTTAAAACATTACTTTCCCACCTCCTTTTGTCATAGCCAAACAAATTAGCTGCTAGCAGTAAATCCTGTGTCTATTTTAGAGTGGATGGATGGTTTCTTGTTTATCCACTCACTTTGTATTTATATGGAACAAATGTGCTGGCTTTTCCTTATAGGATGTACGTTCAAAGGCTGAATGCTTGGCCACCGGATATATTTAGCTGTCTTAAAGCAGAGAAGTCTACCCATTGTACTGTTGTATGGAAGAGAGACTGAAACTTTTGTTGTGAGATTTAGTTTCACCTTTTCTTCTCACAATAGAAACACACACACACACACAGTCCATGTGATCCTATGAATTAGATTAGATTTTATCATTACTGCTGATTGCGATGTTAACATGCAGGTATCACATGTACAATAAAGTGACACGTTTCAAATGACTTAAAGAGGAAACTGCAATAATGCTCAATTACATGCTCTTGCTAATGTTGTTCTCCTCATGCTGGAGTTGAACGTGGCGAGAGTTATTTTGAGTCCACTCTGGCATGACCGGCGCATTAAGACAAATCTAACGGTCAGCCAATTTAAAATAGTGAAGAACTATTTAAGCTACACAAAAGGTCAGGAGGCGTCCTTAGTGAGAGTGTATTTTCTTTGCTCAATTAACCTTCCATATGGAGAAGGGAGGGATGGGGAATTAGAAAGGAATGATCTTCACTTTTTCTCCTTGGCAGCCCTGCAATTTCCACGGAGCTAAAAGGGGGATGGCTGGGAGGAGCACGCCGCCGTCTAACTACACAGCGAGGTGGCAGATGTGTCCACTTCCTCCCTTCGCCTCGAATGGCCTTCGAGCCGAAAGGATTGCAAAGGGCTCTGCATTCGCACACGATAGACCACACGAGCTCCAGCTCAAACGAGAAATGCTTACACAAGATCTGTCGACTTATTATATATACATATACATATGTCAAACGACGTGTTGATTCTCACGGGTCCCCAAAGAAATTTGATTTAAAATTGTGCAGGTGCTTGAATAATAATACGCATGGCTTGACCTTTCTGCCTTGTAAAAGTTAAAGGCCAAACGGGTACACGAATGCACTCTTCACTTCAAAAGCGCAACCCGAGAAGCGGCCGTGGTCAACTTGCACTATTTACACTGCTTGTTCCACTTAGGAATGTGTTGCTATGAGGTGATATACAACAGATGAATTATGAATTCAAATGAAGAATCTTCCGGCTCGGTGTTGCTATGAGGTGATCTAACATCAGAGCGAGGGAGTTAAGCTAGATGCACATGAATCCACATTGTCATGTGAAAAATCATGAGCTCTCTCTCTCGCTCTCTCTCTGTCTCTCTCTCTCTCTCTACCTCTCTCTCTACCTCTCTCTCAACCTCTCTCTCGCTCTACCTCTCTCTCCCCTCTCTCTCTCTCTCTCTCCTCTCTCTCTCTCTCTCTCTCTCTCTCTCTCTCTCTCTCTCTCTCTCTCTCTCTCCCCCTCTCTCTCTCTCCTCTCTCTCTCTCTCTCTCTCCTCTCTCTCATCTCCTCTCTCTCTCTCTCTCCCCCCTCTCTCTCTTCCTCTCTCCTCTACAGGCAGATCCTGGACCAGGACAACTACAGTCCCATCCCCGTGGCAACGGAGCAGGAGTATAGACACTACACTTCCCTGTTCCCCCTGCAGGACCCAGAGCTGGACAATGTACACACACACACACACAACATACCAGTGCGAGACTAGCACTCACAGTGTTCCTCATATCAATACCCTTTCTATCTCCCCACTGCGAGTCTCTCCTCAGGGTCCACTCAGTGACCTATCGATATCCTACCCATTGTCATCAAAAAAAATCTCATTCACCTTGAGCTCCGACCAAAATACAGTAGATTTTAAGAGTATTTAAGAGAGCGCCTGCCTGTGTCTCCGCTTTTCATTACAATCTCTCAACCCCAATAATCTAGTAATTAAGAGCCAGCCTGTAAATATGTGGTATAATCCGGTCATTAACGACCTGTATTATCTGTGTCATTCATTTCCAGTCGTTAACAAGCTCTTATCTGTGTAGTCAACCAGGTCATTAAACAGCCTGTAAATCTGTGTTTAATCAGGTCATTAACCAGGCCTGTAAATCTGTGTAATAACAATCCAGTCATTAACAGCCTGTAAATCTGTGTTATAATCAGTCATTAACAGCCTGTAAATCTATGTAATAACAATCCAGTCATTAACAGCCTGTAAATCTGTGTTATAATCCAGTCATTAACAGCCTGTAAATCTGTATAATAATAATAATCCAGTCATTAACAGCCTGTAAATCTGTATAATAATAATAATCCAGTCATTAATATGCCAGTGCTCTGGTCCATGTGTTCCAGCGGAGACGGAGAGAAACGATGAAAGAACGAACACAACAATGACGACAATATAACAATGCAACAAATGGTCTTGCGTGCATTGATTGTAGTAGCACACACACACACACACGCACACACACACACACACACACACACACACACACACACACACACACACACACACACACACACACTCACTCTCCAGGTCCCCATTAGGTGTTAAACGCATGCAGGCCCTGGGATGTGTGCAGGGGCTCACACAGCCAGCCAGCCAGCTAGTGTCATCTGGTGCAAAAAGGTATTAAAAGTGTTCAAATCTCTGGGGGAACGTGGCGTGTCACTTTCTTTCGCTTCATATTTGTCTCGACCAATCACGTCGCCGGAGGTGGGCTCCGTCTGTACGCTCGTAATTGGCCAGCACACACACTCCTCGGACAGCAAGGAGTAAAAACTGTAAAGGTTTCAAAGCAACACATGTGGAGATACGCCGAAGGAAGTCCCCTTCTGAAAATGTCTCCGTGTTCGGTTCGAATATCTCCGCGACGGAACAGGAATCGAGGCACCAGGCAGAACAGCCCCCTTGCAGTTTTTGGTTTCCAGCCCAGACTCCGTGTTGTCTCTCTCCCCAGGAGGTCTTGCTACAACACAGTAGGACTGCTGGATCCCACATTAATTGGGTGCTAATCGCATGCAGGGGAACACAGAGGAAACAATGCCCCTGCTTGTCCAAAATGTGGTGGATTTAGGACTCTAAGGCAGAGGAAGATACAACACTGGGAATGGGTCAGTCTAATTGTATTTGTATTTTTAAATGGAGCGTACTAGGAGAGTACACAAAACAAAATATGGCTTACAGCGTGGGACCAAGGCCTCTGAACCCTGATGAGAGCCGAAAACTGGTGTACCGATCAATAGCATGTATATACTAATACTGATCAATACGATTGCGGATGTGGAACGTCTGTCCGGGCGGCCAAAGGAGGTCACGGCCGCCCTTCTGCCCTGCCTGATTCACGGAGCGCCTTTAGCAGCCGTGAATGTCAAATGCTAAATGTCCGGTCGCTGTTGTTGAAGGCGGGGGTTGCAGGAGGAGGAGGAGTCCAGGGAATTGTAATTGAAGTTGTGATGCGGTCGCCATGGCAATGGCCGCCTGTTAATACCGCGGCGGCCGTGGGTAGAAAGCGCATCCGTCCGTGCGCGTCGGTGGGTCCGCGGCGCGCTAATGTGTTTATCGACGCGCCGCTTGAATCAATCACAACGATTAGAAATAAGATAAGAGGAGAAGCGTGTATTCGATGGTCGATCTCCAATTTTCTTCTGATTATTGTTCTCTCTCTCCCTCTGTCTCTCTCTATACTATATACGGTATATACACACATGTGTTGCAAGCCGGAGAACCAACAAAACAACCGCATAGACCGATTTCCAGGAGCACGGACGATACCCGAGGAAATCCATGCAGTTTGTTGGGGTACATCTCTCTCATTTTCCGCCTGTTTTTTCCGACCGGGCCTGAGAGTGAAGCCACAATATCTTCGGTTTTGAAATGATTTCCGAGCCAAGGCTATTTGATCAAGGAGATGGCGCTTTTAATATTCAAAAAGAGGTTCTGGCACTATGAAAGATTGAGAGATGCGCTCCTCCTAAATCTCCAAAGCGCCACGCAGCTCACTACATAAAGATAAATGCCGCGGGGCTGACACTGTGAATAGCTAAAGAGGGATAGCCGGCCGGGGCGGCGGCGGCGGCGGCGTCGTCGTCTCTCCGCACACCCCGGCTTCAGCGGCGGCCCCTGGCGTATATTTATGACGCTGTCAAATTAAGTTGAAAAATGGTTCATCGGGGAGACCAAATAAAAGCGTGAAAGCGTCGCTGGATTAACCGGTTGCTAAGTAAGGTATGATTTGGATTCCCCGGCCCACGCGTGTTATGTTGGGTTGCAGGGTTAACAGTGAGAACCACGCCCAGGCTGGGAAGTACCAGGAGCATCACCTGGACCCTAATGCATTGTCTCGGCTCATACAAATGGCAATGTGTAGGCCTGCATCCATCATCAACCTCGTCATCATCATCAACCTCATCATCATCAACCTCATCATCATCATCCATATTCACAACCCATGTCATGTGACCCAGTCTTTGGTTCGCTGGGGTCTTCGGTTCCTAGCAGCTCCTCATTATGAATTACGATCGATGGGACCGTGTCGAGGTCGGCGGTAGATCAATTATAAGTGCAGTGTTGTGTCCTTGTTGTCCAATAACGCCCATGAATGGACAAACAAACCGACAGGGACTGGGCACGGTGTAACTGGCCCCGTCGGTCTCTTCGCACAAGCGGGTTCACGAGGGCAACCGGGGAAATCCTTTAAACACACATCAGCCGCCGCCGCCGCCGCCGCCGCCGGAGACACGCCGCCGCCGGTGAACTTGTGTTTGAGAAAATTGCAATATTCTTTCTCCTTCTGTTTCACACTTTCATCGCTCTGGCGGATTGCCACTCAGCCAATCAATCGATCGGCGAGGGACCGCTGTTCACACGACATGTCGCCGCGGTGTGGAGTTCGCGAGAGAAGAGCTGATCTGATTGCAGCCAGACCAAGTCTTTCTACTCGTCTGGCTTCGCCCTCCCGCACCTCGGAGGAGTGCCGCGTCTGCAGAAACAGGACCTCCAGGCGAGGGCTGGCACCACGAGCCCCCGTTCCTCTCCTCTCCAGCTGGCCATCAGGGCCCCAGCATGAACTCCCAGCTCGGGAACGTGCTGGAACAAGGGCTTTTTATGAAGTGGAACACCAACCCCCGATATATAACTGAAGTAGTGCTTCACCGCGGCCCGATGTCTGGCCTCCTTCCGCATTAGCATGGCGGAGACAAAGAGCCAAGAGCCCAGCCGCACGAGGGCAGAAGGACTCGCTGTGCGGCTCAATCATCTGTTATTATGTCGATGGAAAAATATGTATTTTGGAGTTTCACATTCACTTTTAAGCTTCTGGCTGTGATTCCGAAGTGACGAGCGAGGCTGGGGACAATCAAGCGGACAATCAATCAAAATTGGAGTCGGTGCAAAATAGTGCCGCGCAAGCAAGCAAGCTCCAATTCACACTCACGGTGTGTTCCTTCACGCTCTGTGACACTTTCACGAAGCAAACTTTTAAATGCAAACTTACTTTTAAGGTTCAGCACAGCGAAAGGTTAATGTGTGTTCATAAGGCTCATTTCTGAACGGCAAACTGATATCGTGCGGTGATTGAAGTTGTTAAAGTACACACACAGGGGGGGGGGGGGGGGGGGGGAGCTGATTATAGCCCTGTAGCGGAATTAATTATTCACTTTTTTTAAACTTGAAGTTGGCAACCGCCACTGCACGGGAGAGCTGGAGTAAACAGCAATCGGTTAGGTTCATCTCCAGGTTATTACCGGGGCTCTGCGAACTCAAAAAGCTCAGCGCCGTGCTCCTGCATTATACTCATAATTTATGAAAGTAATTCCTGCACACAGTAGGGGTTGCTTTTGAAAGCTTTCCTTTGAAGACTGGTCTCCAACTATTTAGTCATTTAGCAGACAGCTTTATTCAGCGAGACTTGAGCTATCGCAGGAGGTCAGAGCGGTTGTCCGGCAACAGGAAGGTTGCTGGTTCGATCCCTGGGCTCCGCCTAGCTAAGCGTTGGTCTCCCTGAGCGAGACGCCGCCTAACCCTCACCTTGCGTGGTCGGCACCGCCGTCGGTGTATGAATGGGTGAATGTCAGGCAACTGTAAAGCGCTTTGGATGAAAGCGCGATATAAATGCCATCCGTTTAGAGTGCAGACATTGATATTCAAGCCTACAACCTTCTGGGTGGGGGTGAAACCACCCTAACCACTAGACTATCCCCCTACACCACTATCACTGTCATTTGGGAGCATTGGCTGTAATGCTCATTTGCCCAACCATGCGTTTCTCTTGTTTCCCAGTCGGTTCATGTCCTCACACAGTTTATCTAAAGTTAATTTAGTGCTTTGAAGATGAGGTTCCTGGCGCTGCTTTGCACATCACAGAGTGTGTTCGCCATGAGAGCTCAATATGTGAGTTAGGTGACCTTGCTTTATGTTAAAAGTCTGCGACATTGAAATAAATGCACATTCATCTGGGTGGTTATATATCTTTGGAGCAGAGGTGGAAAGAATTCAGAAAATTGGTGTTCAGGTTAGGGTTCAGAGTTGAGGGTCTGAGACCCGATTATGAAAACCGAACCCTAGAGCCAAACCCTTATATGAAACCATTACCCTAAAACCCAACCCTAAAACCAAACCCTAATATGAAACCCTAACCCAGGAACACAATTTCCATTTTGGTGGAGTGCTGAATAAATTCAGTCGTAGAGTCGTTTGTTCTTTCGTTTTGGATTTCATCAAAGATTAAAAAAAATGAAATGGCAGTCAGTGTGTGTATCAGGGAAATATGAAATGTATTCCGAGCAGAACAGGATATTATGGCAGCAGAACAACACATGCAAGAGGAGGTGGGGGGGTGTTGGCTGGTTGATAGTGAGGGGAACAAGAGCCTACTACTTACATAGTAGATCAGAGGCTCTCACACACACACACACACACACACACACTCTATTATTATTATTATTATTATACTTATTTACTTATAGCAATTATTTCAATTACTAAATTAACTGCAAAGGCAGCACATTGTTATTGTTAAGTTCCATTTGAAACCTTTATTTTGGTTATTCTTTTATTTTTTCCCCCAAACAATGTAATATGTTCAATGCATTCATAGCTATTTTTCTCCTCAGTATAAAAGGTAAGACATGATATAAAGGGAACTAAATCAACATTATTTTATGAGCATTCTATATCTGGCTAGAACATTGTGGAATAGTACAAATACAAACCACTGGAATGAAATGCATGGCCAATATTACACTGGAACATTCAATTTAAAATTCAGCTGTCTTCTGAGCTATATTGTTAATGTTCATTTGTCTGTCTGTGTGTGTGTGTGTGTGTGTGTGTGTGTTATATAGAAGGTGTGTGTGGGAGATTATTGACGGCGCTCGAGAGAAAGCGACAAGCTCCAACTTCTTTTCCAAAGCGCTGACCCGTCTGCCCAACAGCTTAATAATAAATAACTGAAGTGAACATTAATGTTCAGGCTCAGGCTACTGGGTCAAGCTTCAGGTACAAGAGTCTGTTGGGCAACAACGTGTCACCTGAACAAGCAGATACATCTCCAGGGAAACTGAACACTGTTTGTTCAACGTGAACAAGGTCACGTTTTAGCACTAAGGCCGAGTCCACACGCACACAGATAATTAATTTAAACTTTGCTTTTTTCTATGCGTTTTGGCCTTTTTGTCCAGACGCCCAAACTTTCGTCCAGACAACCTTTGCAAAGCTCCTTCCCGGGGTGAAGATGTTGAGAAGGCATCTGTGAAAGCTTCAATGATTAAATAGTAAAACATAAAAACGCTCCTGAACGTGGTTCTCGCAATTGTATCCGGCGTTTATGATCCTGCGCAGGAAAAAAAAAAAAGGCTCACAGCGGTTCCTTGTGAGACTTTGACAGCGACGTTTGAACAGTTTAAACACAACAAATAACACAATTAAAACCAAACGTGGGCGGCAGTAGCTCAGGAGGTAACAGCGGTTGTCTGGCAACAGGAAGGTTGCTGGTTCGATCCCCGGGCTCCACCTAGCTAAGTGTCGAGGTGTCCCTGAGCAAGACACCACCTAACCCTAACTGCTCCTGACGTGTTGGTTGTTACCTTGCATGGTGGACACCGCCGTCGGTGTATGAATGGGTGAATGTGAGGCGATACTGTAAAGCGCTTTGGATAAAAGCGCAATATACTGTAAATGCAATCAATTTACCAAAGAATCCAAAATTAACAGGCGATAAACCGAAATGGTCCAACCGATAACATCTGACATCTGCGGCTCATTTTCTAATCTACCGGTGATGGAGACATATTTGGATCGCTTTGTTTCCCGCTCTGTTTGACGGTCGATCAACCGAGTCCAGCTCCGTGCATCACAACAAACGCGGAACATTTAATACGTTCGTAAACCTCGGGAGCCACAGTTCTCCCCCCGATGTCTGTGGTCAGGTGCAGTCTTTTATGGATATTGAGTTTGTGTGATAATTTTTCTGATCTTGAAAAAAGCACTTTATACTGCGTTCCTTAATATCATGATTGATGTTTGTCTGATGAAATCTCTCCGTGGACGCAATAAAAGTATGATAGCTCCGTCCGACCGAGCTTTATTGTCCAGAGTCTGAGGAGGAGGAGGAAGAATTCATCTTATTTTCATAGAAACAGACAGACAGCTCTTCCCTGTGTCCTTTACTTGCCGACGGCGATGAAATTAGTCTCTGTGCTTATTCTCTGTTGACTAATCGTTAGACATGACTCATATATCACCACGGAAGACAAAGACACATAAGCCCGCATCCGAATGATTTAACTCTCAAAGTTAGACGACGAGCCACGTGGTCCGTTGCCTTGGTGATCCCAGACGGAGGTTTCCGGGCCAACGTGAGTGATGCCGAAGATTTTGGAAAGCTTCAAAGTACTTTAATTAAGTCGCTATTAATCACACATTAAATATGGTTGACTTGAAGGGGACGACTAAATATATCAGGCTTCCAGCGTCGGGTCGCCCAGTGTTAATGGACTGCAGGCGTAGTAGTCGGAGTCGACAGCCTTTCCAAAATACTATTTCAAACGGAACAATTCCTCTAAAAATGAACACAACTGTGGACACAACATTTTATTCGATTCCACAATATTTACCGTTTTAAAAAACGTACACACGCATGACTTGAGCAATTGTATTCTCATATTTTCACAGCATATGATACACCGGCACAAAGAATTATGGGCTATTCAAAACGCCATGTTTCGGCAATGCAGCTTTCTTTGAAAAGGTCAATGGTTCTAATGGCATTTTTGAAAGGGGGGTTTAATTTGTACAATTGATGCATACTGGGGAGGCCCCTGACTACATGCTGCCGCCGCACAATATAGCATGTAGCATATTGTGCTAATTGATGGCCATCTTTATAGCTGGCCACACGTTGCTGTTGTTCGCTAAAGCTGTTTGTCCTACAAATCATTCATTTTGATGTGGACACGTGGCTCTTTGTGTGTCGTGTGTGTGTGCATGTGTGTGTGGTGGTGGTGTGTGCGTTTGTCGTGTGTGTCGTGGTGTGTGTGTGTGTGTGTGTGTGTGCGTGTGTGTGCGGTGTGCGTGTGTGTGTGTGCGTGTGTGTGTGCGTGTGTGTTGTGTGTGTGTGTGTGTGTGTGTGTGTGCGCGCGTGTGTGTGTGTGCCGCTGGGGCCCTGAAAGTGATTGACACAACAGCAGGTGTGAGCAGTGTGTTACACACTCCAGTTAATTAGTGGTCGGTCTATGCTGTATAAAAGAATATAAAAGAAATAAGAAATAATACAAAAGGCATGTTTCTGTTTTGTGCTTCCTAATGATTTTTTCTTACGCGGGCAAAATTGCCATTATTATTTAGAATTCACTGAGCTTAATCCCCTCCCTCGTGAGTTTAAGTTGTTTATATTTGGTTATAACTATCTTTAAACTGTCGTGCAAAATTTGGATGACGTTACATTGAGCAATCTACAGTTTTGTTTTTGATTTAAACTTACTTGGCGAAGAAAGAAACCGCTGAAACACATCATGGAAGCAGCAAACTTTATTAAGGAAGGGGCAACGTTAGTCGGCTGTACGGTAAGTACTTGTTGTACTTACTTACTGTAGTGCTTGAGTATTACGATGTTCTTTATGTACTTTATACTTCTACCCCAATACATCTCAGAGGAAAATATTGTGCTTTTTACTTCACTACATTTATCTCACCATTAGCTACTAGTTACTTTGCAGGTAAAAATGAACAATGTTATCTATAATCAATAATTATATTATGATATTATAATATCAATCATGCATTTATTTATCAAATATAAACAAAATAACTTTACGTGTACCAGCAACATTAAAGCAGTGAACACATTAATGCATCAATAAATATCATGCAATAATAGTTGTACTGGCATATTTTCAACAATCAGGCTTCTTTGACTGGCTATGCAAATGAATTGATTTGTACCTTTATGGATGAAGATGGATGGTTGGAGGCAGAGAAGTGAGCAGGGCAGGCAGGTGAGTAAGCAGATGGATTGAAGCAAACAAAGGAAAATTCCAGTAGATCCCAATGATCCAAACAAAGTGGGTAAGTAGATCCAAAACTAACAAAATCTAGTAAAGGTAGTCCAAAGTAACCAAAGGTTGTTAGCCAAAGGTCTTATAGTTAGTTATAGTCCAAAAGGTCTAATAGCCGTAAGTGAATAGCCTATAAGTTAATAGCCGTAAGTTAATAGCAGTAAAGAACTGTATGCCCTTACGTCTTCCTTTGTTCTAAGTTCCAAAGGTCAAAGGTGAGCGTCGGCCATCTTAAAGAGTTCTTTCAAAATAAAAGATCCTAAATTGAAACCAAGTTATCTGTGCTCCTGTAGCACACATTAAACTAATTTAAACTGAAAATGGCTCCTACAATAGTCTCTACCCAAATATCCTCCTATCTCTCTCCAAAACAACCTGCTAGACCCTCATCAGTCATTCTCTCCATGGAGACGGCCCTGCTCATGGTAACTGAGTCCCTCTGTGTCGCCAGAGGCTCATCCCTCTCATCTGTGCTCATCCTTCTTGACTTATCTGCCGCGTTCGACAGAGGGCTCCCTGTCCAGACCATGCACCCGTGTCCCCCAAGGCTCAGTACTAAGACCCCTTGGAATGAGCTCCCGGCTCACGTCCAGACGGCAAAGTCGCTCCGAAAGAGACTCCAGACCCACCTGGTCTTGAGTTCACCTGAACTCTACTTAACCCTTCTCGCCTTCCCTCTCCTACCCCTACGATGAACTTACGTGTTTGCACGCCTTGGCATTATAAAAAGTACTTAGCATTGTTTAGCATATTGTATGTTCTTAGATGTTGGTAATGCACTCAGAATGGCACGTCTGCTCTTTGCTTCCTAATGATTTTTTTACGCGGGCAAAATTGCCGTTATTATTTAGAATTCACTGAGCTTAATCCCCTCCATCGTGAGTTTAAGTTGTTTATATTTGGTTATAACTATCTTTAAACTGTCGTGCAAAATTTGGATGACGTTACATTGAGCAATCTACAGTTTTGTTTTTGATTTAAACTTACTTGGCGAAGAAAGAAACCGCTGAAACACATAATGGAAGCAGCAAACTTTATGAAGGAAGGGGCAACGTTAGTCGGCTGTACGGTAAGTACTTGTAGTACTTACTGACTGTAGTGCTTGAGTATTACGATGTTCTTATGTACTTTATACTTCTACCCCAATACATCTCAGAGGAAAATATTGTGCTTTTTACTTCACTACATTATCTCACTATTAGCTACGAGTTACTTTGCAGTAAAAATGAAACAATGTTATTCTCTAATCAATAATTATATTATGATATTATAATATCAATCATGCATTTTTTTTTATCAAATATAAACAAAATAACTTTACATGTACCAGCAACATTAAAGCAGTTGAACACATTAATGCATCAATAAATATCCTGCAATAATCGTTGTTACTGGCATATTTTCAACAATCAGGCTTCTTTGACTGGCTATGCAATGAATTGATTGTACCTTTATGGATGAGATGGATGGGTGGAGGGCAGTGAAGTAAGCAGGGCAGGCAGGTGAGTAAGCAGATGGATTGAAGCAAACAAAGGAAAATTCCAGTAATCCCCAATGATCCAAACAAAGTGGGTAAGTAGATCCAAAACTAACAAATCTAGTAAGGTAGTCCAAAGTAATCAAAGGTTGTTAGCCAAAGGTCTTATAGTTAGTTATAGTCCAAAAGGTCTAATAGCCGTAAGTGGAATAGCTATAAGTTAATAGCCGGTAAGTTAATTGCAGTAAAGAACTGTATGCCCTTACATCTTCCTTTGTTCTAAGTTCCAAAGGTCAAAGGTGAGCGTCGGCCATCTTAAAGCTCTTAAAGAGTTCTTTTCAAAATAAAAGATCCTAAATTGAAACCAAGTTATCTGTGCTCCTGTAGCACACATTAAACTAATTTAAACTGAAAATGGCTCCTACAATAGTCTCTACCCAAATATTCCTCCTATCTCTCTCAAAACAACCTGCTAGACCCTCATCAGTCATTCTCTCCATGGAGACGGCCCTGCTCATTGGTAACTGATTCCCTCTGTGTCGCCAGAGGCTCATCCCTCTCATCTGTGCTCATCCTTCTTGGACTTATCTTGCCCGCGTTCGATAGAGGGCTCCCTGTCCAGGACCATGCACCCGTGTCCCCCAAGGCTCAGACTAGGGGACCCGTTGGAAATGAGCTCCCGGCTCCACGTCCAGACGGCAAAGTCGCTCCGAAGAGACTCAAGGACCCCACCTGGTCTTGAGTTCACCTGAACTCTGCATAACCCCTCTCGCCTGTCCCTCTCCGTACCCCTACGATGAACTTACGTGTTTTGCACGTGCTTTTGGCATTATAAAGTACTTAGCATTGTTCAGCATATGTATGTTCTTTAGATGTTGTAATGCCCTCAGAATGGCACGTCTGCTCTTATCCCAGCTATTATGCAGGCAACCTAGCAATTATGAAACCCGTTCTATTGACCTTGAAATTCTGAATGCTTTTATATTATGAATGCTGTTATATTCTTACCTTTATGTACCACAGCGATATATTGCTGTCTCTTTCAACAAATGTACTCTGTAAGTCGCTTTGGATAAAAGCGTCTGCCAAATGCCCTGAATGTAAATGTAAATGTAATATAATATATATTTTTTGAAATGGGCCATTCAGCACAATGAATACTTTCACTTTTGGTACTTAAAGTATATTTCGATGCTCATACTTTTGTACTTTTACTTAGTAAGTCACATTTTCACTGCAGAACTTCTGCAAAGTATTTCTACAGCGTGGTATTGCTACCTTTACTCAGTAACTAAAAGATCTGAGTATTTCTTCCGCCATTGTGTTTCTTCTGACAGTCAAACGGTCACAGAGCTCACGGCAGGTGGATGACCCAAGGCTACATACAGACCGGGTGTATACTCGTGTAAACTATATATACCGGCCGAGTATGTACTACATAATAAACTACATACCCGACGACGGCGCGTGGAACATCCCAGGGGACCTGAGCAGGAGCGTGATTTATGCGTCGAGCGGCCCGTGTTTTCATAATTACATAATCAGCTC
>PIJE02002651.1:7500-20528 GCA_002895965.2 Coryphaenoides rupestris
ATGTAGAAGAAGAGTAGAAGTCTGCACAAGCATCACAAACTACCAAAATATTTCTTCTAAAACACCAAAAGCACTGCAGGGTAGTAATGTCCTCGTCCGTGAGTCCAGGGCGTTCTCAAAGTCTGGTGAGACGGCGTTTAGCAGCCGAGTCACGGAACCGCTTGCCTGCTGATCTGAGGCCGGCTCCTTCGCTCTCTTAAAAACCGAGCTAAACACCTTCCTCTTCAGTCAAGCATCTCCTTAAATGAGCACACTTTTGTATGGAGGGGGAGGAGGCCGGGGGATCGAACCGGCAACCTTCCTGTTGCCAGACAACCGCTCTCTCTTACCTCCTGAATTGAATTGAATTCCGCGTGTTATTTTTAACGCAGCATTCCACGATACGTACTTATCTGGGGAACATGTCTTATCCACCCCCCCCAGGGAGGAGGGCCTAGTACCCATCAAACACACCCTGCGGTGAGAAGGAGGAGAAAATAACCTCAGTTACAGCCTGGTTCTGCTTTACATAAGTACATGGGAAGCCCGGACGACACCGGACGAGTGTGTAGCGTCGTTGAGCGAGCGAGCGAGCGAGCGGAGCGAGTTCCATAGGTTAAAGCTATGCTAAGCCAGGAGGTCTGGTGAATACTAATGCTACGCTACACACACACACACACACACACACACACACACACACACACACACACACACACACACACCGCAGCCTCAACTTCTAATTGTGTTTCTGTTAGTCTGAGAGAGAGAGAGGCAACGACAAGCTCCAGAGGACAAGGGGAGGAAGGAAGAAGAAAATCTATTAACATACGAGATATTGTTGTGCTTGTTAAAATAATGGAAAGAAAAGGTTTGTGTGGTGGGAGGGGGGGGGCGGGGGGCCAGGCTCCATTGTTCTGCTTCCTGTCTCTCTTTTAGTTAATGGCGACCCCCCCACACACACACACACACACTTTGAAGCCTCGTGGAAGACGCTGCGTGGATTGACGGACGCGCGGAACGACGGATTTCCGCCGTCGTCTTTTGTGCGCGCGCTCGCCAATCTGCGGATCGCAATTAACTAAAAAGAGAGACAGGAAGCAGAGCAATGGAGCGACGCACACGGCCGCCGTCTTCGGATAATCCCTAATTGAACGTATATTTGTGCCGCCGCCGCCGCGAGCTTATTTTGTTTGCCGCCACATTTAATATTAGAGAGAAGCGTCGCGTCGGAAAGGAATCGATTTTATTTTAGTGGGGGCGGGGTTTAGTTCCAGGAGCGCTTCTGCGATTGAAATGCGAACATGTCCAAGATGTCTGCCACTGGTCCCAGTATGGTCAGAGGCGGGGGGTAGAGTGTATGTAGCTCCTCTTGCAGGAACTTCTAACCGTAGTCACCCATAAGCCAGGCATACGCTGTACGATTTGAGCCCGTTTAGCCGGATTGCTTTCCCAGTACACACCTGCATGGGAACCACAGACGAGTCTTTTAAAAAATATTGGAATCAGCTTTGCCTCGGAGGATGAGTGCATGTTTGTAATATAAATACGGAAAAGTGTGGAGGTTATGATTTGATCGATGGTGATCGTTTTAGCCGGTTGACGTTTGTGTGGTATTAAAAAAAAGCGAATGAACCCAGTTGGTGTAATATTAAGAAATTGAATAAAAGAAATAAAAAATAATAAATACGAGTTTGAGGTCCCTGCCCTACTGGATGTGTTCGTTAGAGGATGCACTGGAATAAATGGAACAGAGGAGCAGTAGGAGGACACACACACACACACACACACACACACACACACACACACACACACACACACACACACACACACACACACACACACACACACACACACACACACACACACACACACACACACACACACACACACACACACACACACACACACACACACACACACACACACACACACACACACACACACACACACACACACACACACACACACACACACACAGAGTTTATGACAGAGTGTGTGTTCACAGCCCCGGGGCCCCGAGGGGCCAGACAGTGAGGCACCACCGGTGTCTCTAATCCTCTCAGCAGACACTGACAGAGACAGAGCGAGGGAGAGGGGGAGACCGAGAGAGAGATGGAGTGGGAGAGAGACATAGAGACAGAGAGAGATAGAGACAGAGAGAGAGAGAGAGAGAGAGAGAGAGAGAGAGAGAGAGAGAGAGAGGAGAGAGAGGCATAGAGACAGAGACAGATAGAGACAGAGAGAGATAGAGAGAGAGAGAGAGAGAGAGAGAGAGGGAGAGAGACTGGCTCCTCCGGGGAGGCCCCTAACTCTGGTGTCTGTTCACTGTGGCTGACAAAAAAAAAAGAAAATGGTCGTCAGATCTTCAACCAAACTCGTCAAACTCTCCGTCAAACTCCACGGGAGCTGAAAGCCTTTTTGCCGTCGCTACAGCTGTAGTAGAACCGCGCAGACGAGCAGCCGTCCGCCGGCCGTACCTTCCGTGGCGTGGACTGTAATTACCTGAAAGTCATCGACCCCGGACTCCATATGAAACAGATTGAGGAGCGAACCTCAGGAGGTTGGGGGGTGGGTGGTTGGGTGGTGGTGGTGGTTGGGTGGTGGGTGGTGGGTGGGGACGTAATTACAAACCTATACCGCGCGTATGTAACATAGAACATATGCGGTCGCCATTAGAATCACCTTGTCTGTGTTGCCAGAGACAATTATGGTGAATCTAACATGAGCTCGAGCCCTGTGCCCCCCCCACCGCCCCCCGGTTCAGAGTGTGAAGCCACCTCTCCGGGGCCACAGTTAATTAATCCTTGTAATCGCAGCGAGGTGAGGAGAACCTCCCGTGACAACCTGCTCATGAAGCCATCCTGCCGCTCTGATTAGGTCGACACGGCGCGGCACTGACAGGAGTCACGACGACGCCGCCGCGCAAAACAAAACCCGTCGTGATCCCAGTGATCCCAGACACAGTGCAGTCCCGACGACTGGTTCCTGTTGAGAAAGTGTTTTTTACATTTTGCAATTTGTTCAAGTAGAAGCTTGGGGGGGGGGGGGGTTTCCCGTCGCAACCAACCTCCGTGGATGAAGTGCCGTTTTGTCGATGGTAATAATATCGACTCGTCACTCGATGCGTTTCATTAATGAGCCGGTAGTGGAGGGTGTGGGGGATCTCGCCGGAGACGCAACAGGTAGCAGCGGGCGTTACGTCCGGGTGAAGAAGTGAGAGCGGTTGTCTGGCAACAGGAAGGTCGCTGGTTCGATCCCCAGGCTCCTCCCCCTCCTAGCTAAGTGTGGAGGTGTCCCTGAGCAAGACACCACCTAACCCTACCTGCTCCTCCTAGCTAAGTGTGGAGGTGTCCCTGAGCAAGACACCACCTAACCCTACCTGCTCCTCCTAGCTAAGTGTGGAGGTGTCCCTGAGCAAGACACCACCTAACCCTACCTGCTCCTCCTAGCTAAGTGTGGAGGTGTCCCTGAGCAAGACACCACCTAACCCTACCTGCTCCTCCTAGCTAAGTGTGGAGGTGTCCCTGAGCAAGACACCACCTAACCCTACCTGCTCCTGACGTGTTGGTTGTTACCTTGCATGGTTGGCACCGCCGTCGGTGTATGAATGGGTGAATGTGAGGCAAGACTGTGAAGCACTTTGGATAAAAGTGCTTTCCATCGACCATAAGAGATGACCCCCCTCACCCCCCCCTCACCCGTCTATACAAAGGCTATTCAACCATATTTGTTGTGCCGAGTCGACCACATACCCCGTTAAGTGTGAAATATGTCCCCTGTTCTCGTCGTCTATACAAAGGCTATTCAACCATATTTGTTGTGACAACACCGTGGCTGTGCTGTGGCAGGTCTTCCCCTTCTACCTCCCGTCACCAGAGGATGGGTGTCTGGGTGTCTGGGTGTCAGGGAGCGGTCAGTGATTTCATGCACCGTCCAAAAGAAACCAGAACTAAGCCCCTGTAACAAGCTCCCCGTTCCCCCCGTGAGGAGCAGCTGTAGCTCCGGAGTCCTCAGCCTGTGAGGCCTCGGTGGGGTCGGTTGTCGAGCCTCCGCTTGGCGTCGGGCCGAACCACACCTGTGATATCATAACCACACCTGTGATATAATAACCACACCTGTGATATCATAACCACACCTGTGATATAATAACCACACCTGTGATATAATAACCACATATCACGGACGGTAGTGAGCTACTGCGTTCATAAAACGGCCACCAAGCATGGCAATATGAAAGGAGGCTAATAGACAGATTACAATTGAAATATTTTTTATTAACAGGCTAACGATTTTTCCAAAGAAATAGTCCCTAACACATTACGATTGAAACAGTTTTTCTTTCCATCATTTGCTTATTTATTTATATTAATTAGTATGTTAATATAATTTCTTCATTTGCTCACTAGTTTGTTGGAGGCCGTTAGTTTCGTCGTTTGCCAGCTAGTTTGTTAGGGGCGTTCACCTACCATTGCTAAGCAACCGGAACCTCTTTTTCCACAGGCGGAGTGATACCAGTTGTGAAAAGGAGTTCGACTCGTAGCCGTGCTGTATGGTTATTATATCGCGCCTACGAAACGATCAGATTGCTTTATTTCAGGTCCACGTTTTAGAAACTAAATGATAGCGTCTCAAAATGTTCCACAATGTCTATCTTTTAGTGATGATGATGATGATGATGATGATGATGATGATGCCACTGCCGCCGCCGATAAAAGGTAGTCGTAGTAGAAGTTCTCGTCTTAGTATTATTATATAATAAGTCCACTTTTTGAAGCGTATGTCTCCATTATAACCTTCATAGCCACTCGATGGGAAAACTTCAATCATAAAGTTGACTGCATGCGTTTGCTGTGGTGACACACTGTTTTTCACTGTGTGTGTGTGTGTGTGTGTGTGCGTGCGCGCGTGCGTGCGTGCGTGTGTGCGTGTGCGTGTGTGCGTGTGTGCGTGCGTGCGTGTGTGCGTGTGCGTGTGTGCGTGTGTGCGTGCGCGTGTGTGTGTGTGTGTGCGTGTGTGTGTGTGCGTGTCTGTGTGTGTGTGTGTGTGTGTGTGTGTGTGTGTGTGTGCGCGTGCGTGTGTGTGTGTGTGTGCGTGCGCGCGTGTGTGTGTGCGTGTGTGTGTGTGTGTGTGTGTGTGTGTGCGTGCGTGTGTGTGTGTGTGTGTGTGTGTGCGTGCGTGTGTGTGCGCGTGTGTGTGTGCGTGTGTGTGTGCGTGTGTGTGTGTGTGTGTGTGTGTGTGTGTGTGTGTGTGTGCGTGTGTGTGTCTGTGTGTGTGTGTGTGTGTGCGTGTGCGTGCGTGTGCGTGTGTGTGTGTGTGTGAGAGAGCAGGGGGGTGAGAGGGGACAGTATCCGGGTCAGACAGGTCAGGTCAATCAGAGCCGGCTGTCGCCCGCTCGGGAGCTCCTCTGATTGGCCGCATCTGTGGCTAATTAACCTCCCTCGTCTCCTGGGGGCGGGGTCTTGCAGGTGTCCACTCCTGCGATGGCTCCGTATTATTTTATTTTCTTCATTTATTTTGCTTTTCCATGAACCTCCTCGTACAGAACATCCTCCATGTTGCACTTCACTGATCTCACTGTTTGATTGTTCTCAACTGATTGCTCTACGGTCTTGTATGTTTCTTATGTCTTTAAAAAGGGAAGACTGGGATCACATTTCTAACGCAATTTGGGAATCGAATCATTTATTTAAATAAGTACATTCCAGGGGCCTGTATGTTTTCATTTGTACACGTTATCTAACAATAGAAGCAGTTGATGGACAATAATGTGACTTAAAGGGAGATTTCCAAATCTATATTCTCATAATGTGGGATCTAACCGACTAATGCGGACAACAGTGTTTGAAGTCGGTCCAGCATCGAGCGAGAACTCAGACTCAAAACCTCTGCGTTGTAACTCTCAATATGCATCCTCTATAGATTTTGGCACTGACGGGCTCAGAGTGTCAAAGTTATGCAAAGGATCCTTGCAGAGAAATACAAATGTCTTAAAGGAGACCTCATTATACCACCAGGTGTGAGAGTGATCAGCCCTTCTCCTTTCAGAATCTCCCGGTTTTTTGACATCACAAGTGGGAGCGTGTCCACCCAGATGTGTGCTGGCTAAAGGCTGTTCCATACTCCGCGAGACGCGAGAACTTTCGTCTCGCACCTAGGTCTGCGAGAACAAGAAAAAAGTTCTCGCCGCCCTGGACATTTCATACTCCGCGACACTCCTCAAAGGCCCCGCCCACAGCAGGAAACTTCTGCGCTGGCTGGAAAGCGCATTAACCACGCCCACTTCAAATTGACCAATCACACAATAGTTCTCGGACAAGACGCGAGAACAAAGTTCGGCCGGGCTGATGTGTCGAGAACGTCTTGCGAGAACACCTGACCTAGGTCTGCGAGACGAAAGTTCTCGCGTCTCGCGGAGTATGGAACAGCCTTAAATCGGCCCACCGGTTGCTACAGTCCACTGGGTGGGCTGGTTGGTAGGCTGCTCTATCCAGCGTACTTCTAGGTGCACGCTCCCACCTGGTCTCGGTGGTCACGCTCAACACTGGACCAGTGTCACAAATTGCAGTCCGTTGAAGAGTCAGTTAGACCCCAAAGGAGCGGGAAATGGGCTCCAGGTTGGAAAAAAACAACAGTTTTGCTTGAACAACAGAGCTTGTTTTGCTGGAACATCCACATTCTTTTATTGCTGCAATGTTCATTTCTAAATAAAAGAATATCACTCCTTTTACAGCACATCTCATATTTGCTTTGCTGGATTTTATATATACAAAGTGTGGCGAGACAACATAACAACATTTAAAAACAATATAGCAGCGCGGCGTGCTAGAAGGCATACGCTAGGCTAAATAAAAACCAAAAACAAAAGGCATCAGGCGATAATTGGAGCCGATGATGCTCTCTCCTCTAACCTCTGGCTCCTTAAAATATCATTCAGCTTCCAGATCAGGATTATGTCGAGGTTGTTGTTGTCGTCGCCACGGCAACAACGTCGGCAGCACGGCTCCGAAGGCAGACGGGAATAAATAAATCCTCGTACCGGTTTTTTTTTTTTTTCTGCTTCAATCGCAAACCGAAGCGGCAGACGTAGACGGCAAAAAAAACGAAGAAATCGACGAACTGGGCGGCGGAGCGTGAGATTCGCTCTGACACACAAAAAAAAAACCTCCGCCTAAGTCTTCTCATTATGACTGAAATTTCATTTTCCTTTCCTTGGGCGTCCACGTCCACCCCCCACATATGCCCATCCAGGTAGTCATCATCATAATACAATTATAGCCGCATAATTATAATACAGACAGCAGAGTACCGAAAAGAACAACGCAGGAATTGTATCGTATATAGCGAAGAGAAGGGGGGGGGTCTATCGACCCGTAGCCAATTAGCTCTGCCATTTAAAAAAAAACAAAAAAACACAGCCCTCTTCGCGTTGGCCTCGTTAAATCAGAAGAGTAGAAGTCATATTGGCTGTCTGCTCTGCTATGTCACGCACACAGCAACACACACACACACACACACACACACACACACACACACACACACACACACACACACACGCACACACACACACACACACACACACACGCACACACACACACACACACACACACACACACACACCGCACACATGCGACATCTGACCGTCTGTAACTCTCAATATGCATCCTCTATAGATTTTGGCACTGACGGGCTCAGAGTGTCAAAGTTATGCAAAGGATCCTTGCAGAGAAATCCAAATGTCTTAAAGGAGACCTCATTATACCACCAGGTGTGAGAGTGATCAGCCCTTCTCCTTTCAGAATCTCCCGGTTTTTTGACATCACAAGTGGGAGCGTGTCCACCCAGATGTGTGCTGGCTAAAGGCTGTTCCATACTCCGCGAGACGCGAGAACTTTCGTCTCGCACCTAGGTCTGCGAGAACAAGAAGAAAGTTCTCGCCGCCCTGGACATTTCATACTCCGCGACACTCCTCAAAGGCCCCGCCCACAGCAGGAAACTTCTGCGCTGGCGGAAAGCGCATTAACCACGCCCACTTCAAATTGACCAATCACACAATAGTTCTCGGACAAGACGCGAGAACAAAGTTCGGCCGGGCTGATGTGTCGAGAACGTCTTGCGAGAACACCTGACCTAGGTCTGCGAGACGAAAGTTCTCGCGTCTCGCGGAGTATGGAACAGCCTTAAATCGGCCCACCGGTTGCTACAGTCCACTGGGTGGGCTGGTTGGTAGGCTGCTCTATCCAGCGTACTTCTAGGTGCACACTCCCATGCACTCTGACTCCGGAGTCTGACACGCGGACGAGCGCTGAAGGAGTCGTCGGCCCCCCGGCAGCAACGTTTCCGGGGAGCAGAGATGGTTGTTGTCCGTCCGAGGAAAAGGTTGCGCGGTTAAAGCCCCTCCCCCCCCGTGAGGTTGCGCTATTAAAGCCCCTCCCCCCCCCCGTGCTACAATCACAGTGTGCTTCTCCGAGATGTGTTTGAGTGGACCGGAGTCTCCGCCCAAAAAAAATAATAATTGACATCGCACACGAGAGCACCGAGTGTAAGATGGAGAGAAACGTGCTTCTTCTGAACTCATTAAATTCCGTAAAATCCGTACGTTTCATGAAAGAACTCGTCAAGATGTAACAGCGACTGACTCAAGACTTCAACCGCTTCCACGTCTTCAACACCGAGCGTCTCGTGCTGTCATGGTTGTGACGTTTCGGGTCTCGTTTTGGATTTCTTCATCTGTTGTGTTCCTCGTCTAGCGCTTCTAGTTCTGTGTTCGCCGTGTGTGTCCTGCTCCCAGCTCCGTGTCTTCATCTGTAAGTCTGGTTCCCCAACAGTCAGTCAGTCAGTCAGTCAGTCAGTCAGTCAGTCAGTCAGTCAGTCAGTCAGTCCCGGTGCGGTTCGTTGTTTCTTGTCATGTTTTCTGCGTCACGTTTAGTTTGAGGTGCTTTGTCTTCGTGTTGTGTTCACCTGTACCTGTAGTTTTTTCATTAAATACGCACGTTCCCGGAGTAATAATCTCTTTGGAATGTCTCAGAACGGCGTCTGGTGTCAACTTCCTGTGGAAAAACACTCAAAGTAACATCCACAGCAAACTCCCACCGACCGCCCGCGCTGTCAAACAATCCAATTCGCCAAATGTCAGTTTGTGTTTGAATTCCTGTTGACGTGATCGGTCTCCATGGCAACCGTTTGCTGTTCTATTCAAATGAAGCAATAAAAGGTGAAAGAGGTTTTTCTTTCTCCAAAAAGGTTCAATGAATATGTCGGCTTCTTGAGGTACAGAGACTGGCCTGACACCACCAACTAGAGAGAGAAGGAGAGAGAGAGAGAGAGAGAGAGATAGAGAGAGAGAGAGAGACAGAGAGAGAGAGAGAGAGAGAGAGAGAGAGAGTGAGAGAGAGAGGAGGGACAGAGTGTGTGAGAGAGAGAGAGGCGAGAGAGAGAGGGAGGGAGAAAGGGAGACAGAAAAAGAGGGAGACAGTGAGAGAGAGAGAAGGAGGGGGAGAGAGGGAGAGGGAGAGAGAGGAGGGAGAGAGAGAAAGAGAGAGAGAGGGAGGGAGAGAGAGAGAGAGAAAGAGAGAGGGGGAGATAGGGAGGGGGAGATGGTGAGAGAGAGAGAGAGAGAGAGAGAGAGAGAGAGACTGAGCGATAGAGGGATAGAAGGAGAGAGAGGGCGGGGGAGGGGCGAGCTGATTGAGGGATTTAACCTCCACCCGTGCTTCACCCCGGGCCGGCCGGTTCCCAGGGCGGAGTCATGTTGCCATCGGATTATTCCAACTTTTCTAATTAGCGGTTCTATTCTGAGAGCGCGGCGCTAAGCGAGCTCCTCACCAATTATGTTAAACAGAAATCTATTTGGTGCAGGTGGGCGGGTGAAGACAACAACAACAACAACAACAACAACAAACACAATGAGGTGGGGGCCAGTCGGATCATTCAGGGGCCCTCCGCGTTCCTTCGTTCCTTCGTTTGTGTGTGTGTGTGTGTGGTGGGCACACAAAAAAAAGACAAGAGAACAGAAAGAAAACAGAAAAAATAAACGCCGTCTCTTCTGAAAAGAAAAGAAAAGAAAAGGAAAGGAGAGAAACCACAGGAGATGTCGGCTGCGAGGGCGGCGGCGGCGGCGACGGCGGCGAAGGCGTGTGGATGAACACACGACGTCTCTCGCTAGGCGACGCTCCGACGCTCCGATGCTCCGACGCTCCGATGCTCCGATGCTCCGATGCTCCTGAAGCGTTTGAATCGTGTGAACGCCGAACTACTGCTCCCGCCGCTGCTGCTGCTGCTGCTGGGTTCCGGGGCCACAATTACATTGAGGATAATAGGCCGCTGTCCGTGTGGTCATCATATCTTTGTGTTTGGCAGATTATTGCGGCAATAATAATAATAATAATAATAATAATAATAATAATAATAATATAATAATAATAATAATAATAATAATAATAATAATAATAATAATAATAATAATAATAATAATAATAATAATAATATGCTCTCTCTCTGGTCCTTTCAAAGCACCTTTAGCGTTTTTTAAATTCTATCTGACGAGGAGGCGGCAGATTGACCGCGTCGGAGCGATTTTTGAACGAAGCCTTAAAGGGGGACGCGTGCCAATTGCCATGTGACCACCGTTTAGTGACATCACAAGTGGGAACGTCCACCTAGATGTATGATTATTGTAAGATCGGGTCTACCAGCCTACCCAGTGGACTGTACCGATCGAGCAATTATGAAACTCGTTCTATTAGCCTTGCAACTACGAACGCTGGAACACAGCTCTGTTGTTATCTTCAGGTACCACAGTGATATATCGCTGCCTCTCCTTCAACAAATGTACTCTTTGTAAGTCACTTTGGTTAAAAGCGTCAAAGCCAAATGCCCTAAATGTAAATGTAAATGTAAATGTAAATGTGTGTCCGCTTGTGTTATTCTTATGTTAGGCTTGAGAAAAATGCACATGAAGTTGTGAAGAGTTTGATCATTGTTCAGAGAAACATGGACGACAACAACACAATAAAGATAAAACCAAAAAAATGGAAACGACTTGAGGTCAGGAATGTAGGAGCGGTGACGGCGAGGTCATCTCCTGCACAGGACGCATACTTTTAGATCTCTCTCTCCGTTAAAGAAAATACAGAATAAATCGAAACTCCATTCTCACACCCATTTCTGTCGCTCGGGCCGAGAGACCTTCGTCGTCGGGGCGCCTGACCGTGCAAACAGAGTCGCACCGTCACCTCCCCCCCCCCCCCCTCCCCCCCCCTCCCCTTTTCATCAGCGTCACATTGGGTCGCCCGCAGAAAACACCTGCGGCTCCGGGGCCTCGGAGATTGCTCTTCATCATTGTTGATCAGGCCGGGGCCCCATTTTTAACTCCCACCGCCCTCCTCCTCCTCCTCCGACCCACACCTCCGTGGTGGTGGTGACTGTGTGTGTGTGTGTGTGTGTGTGTGTGTGTGTGTGTGTGTGTGTGTGTGTGTGTGTGTGTGCGTGTGTGTGCGTGTGTGTGTGTGTGTGTGCGTGTGTGCTGTTACCACCGACCCACCGACCCCCTCCCTCCACCCACGACAAAGTGTTGAATGTGTGTGTGCGTGTGTTGCGTGTGTGTGTGTGTGTGTGTGTGTGTGTGTGCGTGTGGTGTGTGTGTGTGTGTGTGTGTGTGTGTGTGTGTGTGTGTGTGTGTGTGTGTGTGTGTGTGTGTGTGTGCATGTTCGTCATGACATTCGACACGAGTTCCGTTGTTTGCCTGCGTTCAAATCAGCACACTTGCTAAATAACTGACGTGATGTCACTGTTGTGTGGAGTAACGTGTTGACGATTATTTGCTCATTAGCCCACGCTCCGGCAGAAGAGTCACTCAAGATTCAAGATTCCAGAACTTTATTCGTCGGATACACATACACACCGGTTTGCAGTGAAATGAAAACCGTGGCGATGCGCAGCGGAATGCAAAAGAATACCATCGATGGGATCAGAATCAGAACATTTAATCCATCTTAATATTTACAGTAAAAAAAGACGAGCAGGAATGAGAAATAGATAAAAAAATCAATATTAGTACAAGTACAAGTAACCAGAGAATCAAATATCCACACTATTTACAGTCTTTACAGCGGTGCTATGAGAAGAAGGCTGAAATGAGGACCGAGTACTCAGGATGATGATGATGATGATGATGATGGTGATGATGATGATGATGATGATGATGATGATGGCGCCAAACAGAAGAAACAAACATAAAAACCCGCCGGAATCTGTGTTTTCATATCATCTTGATTGCCCTAAAAAAACAATATCAAAGCCATCGCAGCAATTTAAATGCATCACTGCGGTCATACGTGTGCTGCAGTTGTTGAGGTTTACGAGGTTTTAACCAAAACATCTTGCCTTGAGCAGAGCTTGGTCTCGAGACCCGTTCGTGTGTAAAGTTGCACAATTGCCGCGTCGCCGACTACCGTCTCGTGACATCACAAGTGGGAATGTCCACCTAGATGTGTGATTGGTAGATCGGTTTCCCAGCCTATACCCAGTGGACTGCACCGACAGGTAAACCGATCTCGACAACGAGGTGGATGTTCCCACTTGTGATGTCACTAGACGGTAGTCACGCGGCGATAATTGTGAAACGGCTCGCGAGTGGCTGATCACAAACTCGCACCCGGTGGCATCATTTGTCCCCTTTAACGACAGGAGGCGATTATAGCCCATGTGAGAGATGGTGGGTTGTCACAAATCCACCGCCACACACTGGCAAAAAAGACCAAAAAAAGGGGAGGAGACATCGCTAAAACAACAACAACAACAACAACAACAACACAGGATATATTCTTCACGCATCCGGGGCCTCTTTATGTCAGCGTCCTCCCTCTGCTCTGTTTGCCTCAGGGACACCTCCACACTTAGCTAGGAGGAGCAGGTAGGGTTAGGTGGTGTCTTGCTCAGGGACACCTCCACACTTAACTAGGAGGAGCAGGTAGGGTTAGGTGGTGTCTTGCTCAGGGACACCTCCACACTTAGCTAGGAGGAGCAGGTAGGGTTAGGTGGTGTCTCGACAA
>PIJE02002651.1:21335-46335 GCA_002895965.2 Coryphaenoides rupestris
GTTAGGTGGTGTCTTGTTCAGGGACACCTCCACACTTAGCTAGGAGGAGCAGATAGGGTTAGGTGGTGTCTTGCTCAGGGACACCTCCACACTTAGCTAGGAGGAGCAGGTAGGGTTAGGTGGTGTCTTGCTCAGGGACACCTCCACACTTAGCTAGGAGGAGCAGGTAGGGGTAGGTGGTGTCTTGCTCAGGGACACCTCCACACGTAGAGCAGGTAGGGTTAGGTGGTGTCTTGCTCAGGGACACCTCCACACTTAGCTAGGAGGAGCAGGTAGGGTTAGGTGGTGTCTTGCTCAGGGACACCTCCACACTTAGCTAGGAGGAGCAGGTAGGGTTAGGTGGTGTCTCGCTCAGGGACACCTCCACACTTAGCTAGGAGGAGCAGGTAGGGTTAGGTGGTGTCTTGCTCAGGGGACACCTCCACACTTAGCTAGGAGGAGCAGGTAGGGTTTAGGTGGTGTCTTGCTCAGGGACACCTCCACACTTAGCTAGGAGGAGCAGGTAGGGTTAGGTGGTGTCTTGCTCAGGGACACCTCCACACTTAGCTAGGAGGAGCAGGTAGGGTTAGGTGGTGTCTTGCTCAGGGACACCTCCACACTTAACTAGGAGGAGCAGGTAGGGTTAGGTGGTGTCTTGCTCAGGGACACCTCCACACTTAGCTAGGAGGAGCAGGTAGGGTTAGGTGGTGTCTTGCTCAGGGACACCTCCACACTTAGCTAGGAGGAGCAGTAGGGTTAGGTGGTGTCTTGCTCAGGGACACCTCCACACTTAGCTAGGAGGAGCAGGTAGGGTTAGGTGGTGTCTTGCTCAGGGACACCTCCACACTTAGCTAGGAGGAGCAGGTAGGGTTAGGTGGTGTCTTGCTCAGGGACACCTCCACACTTAGCTAGGAGGAGCAGGCACTCTCTCTTACCTCCTGAGCTGCTGCCGTCGGACGGGAGAACAAACGAATATCATTCATTCGGGGGACGACTCGTCACTCGACCAGAAAGGTTGTAAGGAGTGCCGGGGGGGGTATATCTCGTCATTTTTGCCCTCAGAATGACTTTTCTCTGGTGATTTGTCAATGGGGAGCTTAGCTGTGGTTGATTAATCTCTCTCTCTCTCACATTCTCTCTCTCACACACATTCTCTCTCTCTCACATTCTCTCTCTCTCTCTCTCTCTCTCTCTCTGTCTCTCTCTCTCTCTCTCTCGCTCACTCTCACGCCCTCTCGCTGCAGTTGTAGCACCAGTCGAACCCGCCGACACGCTGTTCTCTGAATGTATTTGTTAAAATGTTGTGCGTTCCGTACAATTCCCTTGTCGTCGCCGTTGATGCATCGACGATCTCACAACAGATCTATTTGTAAGCAGATAATACAGTTACTGTCTCGCTGTCATATACAGTATGATACAGTTCAGCACAAAGGTTTGGAAATGACTGACCTCATATTTAGCGTTAAATCTTTTTTTTATCCTATCATCAATTCTGAGGACGACTACTACTACTGCTGCTGCTGTGTGTGTATCTGGTTTCCAAGGACACGGGTCAAACCTTCCCCCCGGACGGCGATGCGGACGGAAGTTTTTGAAAACTTAAATATGCTTCCTCTCCACAATCGTGCCGCATAGGGCTGGATAATTTACATTCCGCTCCATTGATATTAATTATGCATCCGCACTCCCCCCGCCGTCCCCACAGAGCTAATTGGTGTCTGCTGCTGTCTGCAGAAACCTTGTTCCTACGCTGGGCTGTGTAGCCTCTGCAGAACCGCCGCAGGACAGCTAAAGTCTTGACCGAAGGGTTCGAGTCCCGTCCCCTCTCGGATCCTTAGCGCTGACTTAATTAGCGCGTACTGTTCGTATGTCCCGGGACTTAAACATACAGTATGTACTTAGCGGCGTTGTACTATCGCAGATATCTCGCCGTTTACCAGCGAGGGGTCGACGTAGCAATTAGGGTCAGAGGTATATTGTCGGACAAATGTAGTTCTTGGACGTCGCTTTGGGTAAACGTGGCGCTAAATGCCCTCAATGTATACAGACTAGGCCCTATATTGTTGCTGTTTGTGCTGCTTAATATCGTGTCGTGTTGTGTGTGACCCCAATGACCCGCGTGGACTTAAGGAGATTAAATGCGTCCCTGGTTGAACAATAATGCCATCGTCACGACGACCACGACATGAAATAAAAAATCTCCCAAACACCAGCAAGGTCTGCGTTGGCATTTGTCTCGTTATCACGTTTTTCTTTAATCGTCTGATTGTCCCCGTCTCTCTCCTGCAGGCGAGGACCGTGTTTGCAGCTGCGACATATCAAGTACTTTATACTATTATGTGTTTAACGTCGTGAATATTGCCAATAAAGACGCCGCGATTAAACTCGTGTGTCGTACTTTATGTTTACTGCAGTGCCACCCCATACACATACTGTACACACACACACACACACACACACACACATGTACACACACACACACACACACACACACACACACACACACACACACACACACACACACACACACACACACACACACACACACACACACACACATGTACACACACACACACACACACACACACACACACAGGCAGTTAGCTATTAAAGTTTAACGGAGTGGATCTCTGAAAGCTTGAAACGTGTTCTACCGGTTCAAGTCTTACTGTACCGTCAGCCATCTACTGTTGTTGACAAATGTACTTTGAGCGACGTCTCGCGGTTGTGTGTTGTAACAACAGAGCGGATAATCCGGCTTGGAGTAGGCCGCTCCGGTTATCAGACACGCGCAGTACAGTACAGTAACAGAAACTACAGTACACTACAGTACAGTACACTATCAGTACAAGTATCAGGTACAGTACAAGATACACTACATACAGTACACTACACCGTACAGTACAGTACAGTCACAGGTAGCACGTACACTACAGTAACACATACAGTATAGTACAGTACACGTACAGTACAGTACAGCTAACATTACAGTACATTACAGTACACGTACAGTACAACTACAGTACACTACAGTACAGGACAGGGAGCAGTACACTACGTACATTACAGTACATTACAGTACACTAATACACTACAGTACAGTACAGTACAGTACAGTACACTACAGTACACTACAGTACAGTACAGTACAGTACAGTACACTACAGTACAGTACACTACAGTACAGTACACTACAGTACAGTACACGTACACCGTCTGCGCCCGTGGCTTCTGATGCGTGGGGAGCCACTTTTGCCCCTTTTCCACGGTCACTGTACGGCGCGGTACGGCGCGGCACGGCACGGCATGGTACTTTTCGGGTCTGTTTCCATTACAACTGAGTACCATATAGTACCTCCTCGACGTGGGCGGGGTCGTCATAACACGGCTGCGCGAACTGCCGTGACGTCATTTACACCGCGCCAAGCCACGCACAAAACCGGAAGACCAGAACAACAACAACAAAACAAATAAAATGCTTTAACATAAACCCAAACCAGTTTACAGTATGTATTTAGTATGACAATGCATATAGAAACCAGAACAGACCATTTCTTAAGGACATCAAAGCCTTTATTATTATCACACAGATGCGGGGTTTCAAGCAGTGCTTAACAAGATACACTAGAGACAACTAAAAGTACAGTTTCCAACAAGAAAAAACACATTATCACAGTAATAAAAAAAAACGGAAACTTGATGAAACTTCAACTCCATGACAACACGATTGGCCATCAGCTGGGCGACTTCTTTAAATACTTTTTCGTTCCGGGTTGTGCCGTCGAGCTCCCGCTGTATCCTCTCTTCGGCCACCAAATAGAGGAACGTCTGGACCTCCTCGACCGACCATGGCGTGTTTTTTTTGGTGAGCTCATTTTTAAAAGTCAGGTTTTAAAAAGTGGTGTGGTCGAGTCTCGTGTTTATTTGTCTGGTCGGTCGTCGCGCGCTTATGACGCTCCCAGTGACGACACTCGTCGGCCAATCAGTGGAAGGCAGTCGGCTGACGTCACGTCATAGTACTGCTTCGGCTGGCTTGGAACCAGGGTCAGATGTGATACCAAATAGTACCTGATATCAGGTACTACGTGCTAGTGGAAACACGCAAATACCGCGCCGTACCGCGCGGGCCGTGGCTTCTGATCATGGGGACCACTTGGACTCAGGAGAGAAGGACCGTGGCTTGCCAACCGATGGTGTCCCACGTGTCCCTGGTGTCCCGGTGTCCCCGGTGTCCCGGTGTCCGGCCCGTTGCCCCGAGCCCAAATTTTTTTTCAAACAAAGTCGATTCTCGCCGCTCGCCGCTAACTCTTCCTCATCAGAGCTTCGTCGTAATCGCGTGTACACATTGGATGGACGTTAAACGGGCACATTTGGGATTTTATGATTCTCTGTCTTGTGTTCTGTGTCTATGCGCAATATCATATATAAATTTGTCATTATCTGTTATAATTAGCCTATATTCTACGTGAAGGTAAATATGATATATATTTACACTGACTCAGTAAGCACATTTACAAACATATTTGGGAGGCAAAGTGAAAGCCACCATTATGAAGTAGCAGCGGTGGCGGCGGCGGCAGCAGAAGAATAAGAAGAAGAGGAAAGAAGAAGGCGATGGTGTTTTTTAATTATTAATACCACGGCTCCCCCCGCCGTTCCGCTCTCTCCTTCATGTGTTTCGGTGTTAACCTGCTGCTGGGAACGCTCACAGATGGAACGACACTGTGGGGGTGGAGGTGTGGGTGGGAGAGGGAGAGAGAGCAACACAGAGACAGTGAGAGAGTGAGAGAGAGAGAGAGAGAGAGAGAGACAGTGAGAGAGAGAGAGAGAGAGAGAGAGAGAGAGAGAGACAGGGGGGGGCGGTGGGTGTAGTTGTCATGTCCCTAATGAGCTCCATAAAGTGTCTCTGCTCTCAGACTGCAGACAAATCCCATTTCGATCAGCGGCATCGCTGTGAGACTTGTCCAATGTTAATTCCGACTGGCACACTTGTAAAAGGAGCCATCTGGCCATTTTGGTTGGTCGTCGTTATTAATTTATTTATCTTCTTCTTCTTCTTCTTCTTCTTCTTCTTCTTCTTCTTCTTTTTTTCTTTTTTCCCGCCCGTTTGCGGTCCACAGTTCAGCCCACGGTGCAGAGAGGCAGCCATTCTAATTGCGGCCTTCCCCAGATTCCTGTGTTTTTAGTCCTCCTGACTCCTGACGCTGGAATCACGTGATGAGAAGACTGAACCTCTCAGTGAACCCGTCAACGATGAATATAAGTCACCTGCGGCCAGACGTCGGTTCAATGGAGCCCACGACCAAAATAAGTTATTACCCCAATATGTCAAAATCTGGATTGCAATTTCCCAAAGTGTGTTATTGAGTGTGTTGTGTGTGTGTGTGTGTGTGTGTGTGTGTGTGGTGTGTGTGTGTGTGTGTGTGTGTGTGTGTGTGTGTGTGTGTGTGTAGGGGTGAATGATGAATTTAAGTTTTCCGTTTCCCCCGCCCCATCAACAACATATAGGGCACAACAACAACGACAACAACAATAGTATAAATGCTCTTCACAAAACAAAATGGGCGTCAAGAATGCTCGAGACGAGCAAAACAGGCGTCGAAACCGCGATAGTTTCACGGCGTCGTGAGTTGATCCGGTCCAGTAGTGCCAGGCCCAGGTCCTTTGAGATTCAACACATCAGGTCGGCGGTCCAGCACTGATTGACGGCTGTCAAGCTTGGTCAACGCGCACACAAACCAAAAACCTCCCTAAATGGACACCTGACGTGCTCCGTGTCTTTGTGTCTTTGTGTCTTTGTGTCTTTGTGGCAGACATCTTTTGAGCCGTCTCATCCTCCTCGTTGGTCTGAACCGGTCGTAAAAAGCTCCAAAAAGTTGTCAGTCCCCCGGTTTAGTAGTTACTGAAGACCCCCCAGAGTGAGACCCAGCAGCACCGGGGAAGAGTGAGTGGTGGATGGGGTGTTGAGGATGTCACCGACCAGGGACACCACCACCCACCCCCCCCTGGGCTCGAGCCTTACCGACCACCCACCACGCTGTGGGTTAATTTATCCTCCCCCACCCGAACCACCCCCCCCTGGGCTCGAAGCCCTGACGACCACCCCCCCTGTTGGGTGTTATTATCTCCCCCACCACCTACCTTCCTGGCTGGGGGAGATGTGACACCAGAATAGCCCTGGTATGTCAAGGAACCAAAAAACAGACAAGGGAAAACAGGACAAGACAGGACATGAAACAGAGAGAGAACACTACCGCGACAGACAGGACAGAACAGACAAGAATCAGGACAGCCCCCCCCCCCCCTCCCCCCCCCCGTGGTTGGTAACCATCGGCAGCCTGCCGGTGTGTTAAACACTTAAAACACGCTCTGACTCAGGAAGTCTGAGACACACACCACCGCCGCGGGCTAAGGAGGAGCCTCATGAAAGTCCAGCCACTGTGACACCTCATTAACCGCCCCCCCCGCTTCAATCAGAAGGGTGGGTGGGGTGGGTGGGGGAGAAGGGGGAGAGGAGGAGTGGTGGTGGTGGTGGTGATGGTGGTGGGTGTGAATGCAGTGGCAGTGATGGTTTCTCGCTGGATCGATGGCCACAGCAGTCCTGTCTCTCTGACAATCAAGTTCAGCCCTCATTTACCCCCCCCGCCCCACCGCCCCCCCCCCCCCCCCCCCCCCCCCCGCCCCCCCCTCGCCCCCCGCCCCCCGCGGAGATGCTAGCCGGTGATTGCGTAACAGGCTAATCACTGCGGAGTAAACTCGACACACTTTCTTTAATCTCTTCGATAAAAGACGACACGTTATCATACTTTCTATCTTGACTTTTTTGGAGCGTTTATTTTTTATTGTACTACAAATTACAAATGATCGGATATTAACAGACTATTACGACCCACTAACAGATAAACCGTTAGCGTTTTAAAGTGTGCGCGCCATTTTCCTTCAGCGCAGAGATTAATACGACATTTGCGGAGGAAATTGCCGAAAGACAATAAATGAAAATATCCAAATCAAAATGCGACGCTGGTGAGACGGCGACACTTTTGTTGTCAACTTCTACCGTCAGTAGAACTTGTTCAGGTCTCATTTAAATCCGGTCTTCACTGTTGTACTGTAGCTGGCGGTGATAAGTACGCGCGCGCCACGACGACTGCGATCACCTGACCTTGAACGCAACTCATTTATTTACCCAACGCTCGGATTACCGTTTGTATCCGACGTAATCTAAATGAATATCTGTGCCGCGCGCTATCCTTGCCGGTTCGCTGCTCTGTATTTGGAATTCATAATTGTCAAAATGAGTGAACAAGGTGTCTAATTAATTAACGCGCCCCCCCGAGTCAATAGAATCCACGGGATCGCCTGCTTGACCTTTTCCCGGAGACGACGCGCGAGGAATAATATTTGTCTCATGTTTACCTCATTGCCTCGGTGAAGATAACAACTCATTTCATGATCGCGACGGAATGATTTTTCTTTTCTTCGGTTGTTTTTTTTTTTTACAGAATCTGTGAAGCGTTTCAGATCTGTGTGTAGAGAACTCAGTGAATTAATTCACACATTAATTCATGAATTTTACTGTGAACAAGAGGGGAGAGATGATATGGAAGAGATAGACATCAGATGCAGAGACATGCACAGACATCTACAGGATCGCGGCCCAATCTTAAACACAAATGGAATATCCTACGAAAGAATAAAGATTTCCATGATGACCCCTACTCCTGTGTGAAGGCTATCAAGCTACATTAATCTCAGAGTTTATTTTTATTCACGTTCTGTTTCTCCAGTGACACCAGGCGGTCAACTTCCACGACCACTCCAAGGTTTTTTTCCCTCGTCTCGCTTTCGTCGGTTTGTAATCTTAAAAAAAACGGAACAAAAACGTCACCTACAGTACATCTCTGTGTGCCGGCCGGTGCCCCCTCCGCCCCGTTAATCATCCATCTCCATGCATCTCCTCGTGCCACCGCGCTATGAAAGTTAGCATGTCATTCATGTCTGCACAAAATGGTCATTTTCAACCCAGTCACACACACACACACACACAGACACACACACACACACACACACACACACCACCACACACACACACAACACAACACACACACACACACACACACACACACAACACAACACACACACACACACACACACACCCCAGTGACGTGCGGTGAGGTCAATGGCTGGGGAGACACTGGCTAGTATCAGAGCCAGATTTACACACATATGAACCCGATAGAGGTAGCTTACATTCACCATTCAATTGGCAGGTTGCACAATGACTACCGGTTAGGCGACCGTATGTTTCATATTTCATATCAGCATGAAGGTCTACAAACATTGGACTATGGAAGGCGAGGACATGTATGAAGGTCTACAAACATTGGACTATGGAAGGCGAGGACATGTAATGAAGGTCTACAAACATTGGACTATGGAAGGCGAGGACATGTAATGAAGGTCTACAAACATTGGACTATGGAAGGCGAGGACATGTAATGAAGGTCTACAAACATTGGACTATGGAAGGCGAGGACATGTAATGAAGGTCTACAAACAATGGACTATGGAAGGCGAGGACATGTAATGAAGGTCTACAAACAATGGACTATGGAAGGCGAGGACATGTAATGAAGGTCTACAAACAATGGACTATGGAAGGCGAGGACATGTAATGAAGGTCTACAAACAATGGACTATGGAAGGCGAGGACATGTAATGAAGGTCTACAAACAATGGACTATGGAAGGCGAGGACATGTAATGAAGGTCTACAAACAATGGACTATGGAAGGCGAGGACATGTAATGAAGGTCTACAAACAATGGACTATGGAAGGCGAGGACATGTAATGAAGGTCTACAAACATGGCGACATACAGAAACTAGAGATAGTAACGGGCACGCGCTTAGTGCCCGCGCTCCATCCAGTTTCTGAGGGGTTGCGCAATCAGAGGGGAGGCTGAGCTCGTCGCTGCCTCACCTCTCGTCTCTCCCTGGATTTGCAGCGGAGCTCCGCAAATTTGGCGATTTTGACAATAAAAAATTATGCCTTCATGCAGAAAAACCGTACCTGTCGCGAAAAATAAAGTTCAAATAAACCTTTCCGATGCAGATTCGCCTGTTGAAGATGTGTTATGAAACCGTACCTGTTTGCGGAAAATAAAGTTTCAATAAAGTTTTCCGATGCAGATTCACCGGGTTGAGGACGTCGAGTGGCGCCGGCGTGTCGGGGGTGATAATAATAACATGCAGCCGGTGGCGGGGAAGCGTCAGCTCCGTTTTCGACGTCGCAGCAATCATCTTCATTGACGTATGTTAATAGCTCATCAGACTAAATTGTGCTAATAATTGCTTTCTAGGATCATAATTGCATGTACTTTAAGATCCGTGGATCTCGTGGCTGCGCCTGCCTCTCTGTTTGGATGAAGAGGAGCCGCTGTGTTCAATTTCAGAGGATCGCGTCTCGGGGGGGAAAATACTGTATGAGGCTCGACAAGCGATGAAGAACGCGGTGCGGGGTTTTTTTTTTTAGTTTCTTGATATAAATCGGGGGAAGGATGTCGCTTTGTTGTTGAGTCGCACGGCTCAGCTTGGTTTTGTTCCAGAACGCTGAAAACGGCAATTTAGTTTCTCAATTCTGTTTTCAGAATTCCGGATATGATGCGTTTTAGCGATGAAGATAGCATTGACCATCTCTGTAGATAACTTTGTCAGTAACTCTCAGAGCTCTGAGGGGATAACTTTGGTATTTTTCAACCCGGACCATATTTTCCCATCATTATGGCTCTAAGTGACCAATGCAGACACACAAATTGGTTCAGTATCGAGCGAGAATTCGTCAGCCGTCAGACGCTAAAGGGGCTGCGATGGAGACCTTTGGGGCAAAACCGCCCTATCAACGTACATCCTCTGAAACGGATTGTTTTTGCCGATGCCAGAGTATTATTATATGTGTCTGACAACATTATGGAGAAGAGCCTTACGGAGAAATACAACTTCTTATCCATATCTTTCGCTTGTTACTGTGATTAACTTTGCGCTTAATTTTTATTGCACACAAAACGTTGTGATGTCATGAGAGTCCTAGACGGGATGAATGCATTCCCTCCCAGTGGATGCAACAAGGACTACAAACTAAAATGGCATCCATGAAATACAAATGACAAAACCCATAGTCAACAGGACGAGGGTTGCTGGCCAGCTGAATCATATGCCTTCATGCAGAAAAACCGTACCTGTCGCGAAAAATAAAGTTCAAATAAACCTTTCCGATGCAGATTCGCCTGTTGAAGATGTGTTATGAAACCGTACCTGTTTGCGAAAAATAAAGTTTCAATAAAGTTTTCCGATGCAGATTCACCGCGGTTGAGGACGTCGAGTGGCGCCGGCGTGTCGGGGGTGATAATAATAACATGCAGCCGGTGGCGGGGAAGCGTCAGCTCCGTTTTCGACGTCGCAGCAATCATCTTCATTGACGTATGTTAATAGCTCATCAGACTAAATTGTGCTAATAATTGCTTTCTAGGATCATAATTGCATGTACTTTAAGATCCGTGGATCTCGTGGCTGCGCCTGCCTCTCTGTTTGGATGAAGAGGAGCCGCTGTGTTCAATTTCAGAGGATCGCGTCTCGGGGGGGGAAAATACTGTATGAGGCTCGACAAGCGATGAAGAACGCGGTGCGGGGTTTTTTTTTTTTTGTTTTCTGATATAAATCGGGGGAAGGATGTCGCTTTGTGTTGATCGCGCGGCTCAGCTTGGTTTTGTTCCAGAACGCTGAAAACGGCAATTTAGTTTCTCAATTCTGTTTTCAGAATTCCGGATATGATGCATTTTAGCGATGAAGATAGCATTGACCATCTCTGTAGATAACTTTGTCAGTAACTCTCAGAGCTCTGAGGGATAACTTTGGTATTTTTCAACCCGGACCATATTTTCCCATCATTATGGCTCTAAGTGACCAATGCAGACACACAAATTGGTTCAGTATCGAGCGAGAATTCGTCAGCCGTCAGACGCTAAAGGGCTGCGATGGAGACCTTTGGGGCAAAAACCGCCGCACATCCTCTAGAAACGGATTGTTTTTGCCGATGCAGAGTTATTATATGTGTCTGACACATTATGGAGAAGAGCCTTACGGAGAAATAACAACTTTTAATCCGTATCTTTCGCTTGTTACTGTGATTAACTTTGCGCTTAATTTTTTATTGCACACAAAACGTTGTGATGTCATGAGAGTCCTAGACGGGATGAATGCATTCCCTCCCCAGTGGATGCAACAAGGACTACAAACTAAAATGGCATCCATGAAATACAAATGACAAAACCCATAGTCAACAGGACGAGGGTTGCTGGCCAGCTGAATCATTTAAGCTGATTGCCCACGGAGAGTAAAAGAGGTGGACGTGGACAGAGAGTACGAGGAGACGAGAAGTTGGAGTTGAAGACCTAACTCTTGCCTGTCTGTCAGCGTGATGTTGACCTGTTGAATGAGAAGTACGAAGAGACAGAACTTTAACAACTTAAGTTGGAAAACAAAGCCTTCTGTCATCATATATGTTGACCTGTTGAATGAGAAGTACGAAGAGACAGAAACTTAAGAACTTAAGTTGGAAAACAAACCCTTCTGTCATCCATTATGTTGACCTGTTGAATGAGAAGTACGAAGAGACAGAACTTAAGAACTTAAGTTGGAAAACAAAGTCTTCTGTCATCATTATGTTGACCTGTTGAATGAGAAGTATGAAGAGACAGAACTTAAGAACTTAAGTTGGAAAACAAAGTCTTCTGTCATCATTATGTTGACCTGTTGAATGAGAAGTACGAAGAGACAGAACTTAAGAACTTAAGTTGGAAAACAAACCTTCTGTCATCGTTATGTTGACCTGTTGAATGAGAAGTACGAAGAGACAGAACTTAAGAACTTAAGTTGGAAAACAAAGTCTTCTGTCATCATTATGTTGACCTGTTGAATGAGAAGTATGAAGAGACAGAACTTAAGAACTTAAGTTGGAAAACAAAGTCTTCTGTCATCATTATGTTGACCTGTTGAATGAAGAAGTACGAAGAGACAGAACTTAAGAACTTAAGTTGGAAAACCAAACCCTTCTGTCATCATTATGTTGACCTGTTGAATGAGAAGTACGAAGAGACAGAACTTAAGAACTTAAGTTGGAAAACAAAGTCTTCTGTCATCCATTATGTTGACCTGTTGAATGAGAAGTACGAAGAGACAGAACTTAAGAACTTAAGTTGGAAAACAAACCCTTCTGTCATCATTATGTTGACCTGTTGAATGAGAAGTACGAAGAGACAGAACTTAAGAACTTAAGTTGGAAAACAAAGCCTTCTGTCATCATTATGTTGACCTGTTGAATGAGAAGTACGAAGAGACAGAACTTAAGAACTTAAGTTGGAAAACAAAGTCTTCTGTCATCATTATGTTGACCTGTTGAATGAGAAGTACGAAGAGACAGAACTTAAGAACTTAAGTTGGAAAACAAAGTCTTCTGTCATCATTATGTTGACCTGTTGAATGAGAAGTACGAAGAGACAGAAACTTAAGAACTTAAGTTGGAAAACAAACCCTTCTGTCATCATTATGTTGACCTGTTGAATGAGAAGTACGAAGAGACAGAACTTAAGAACTTAAGTTGAAAACAAAGCCTTCTGTCATCATTATGTTGACCTGTTGAATGAGAAGTACGAAGAGACAGAACTTAAGAACTTAAGTTGGAAAACAAAGTCTTCTGTCATCATTATGTTGACCTGTTGAATGAGAAGTACGAAGAGACAGAACTTAAGAACTTAAGTTGGAAAACAAAGTCTTCTGTCATCATTATGTTGACCTGTTGAATGAGAAGTACGAAGAGACAGAACTTAAGAACTTAAGTTGGAAAACAAAGTCTTCTGTCATCATTATGTTGACCTGTTGAATGAGAAGTACGAAGAGACAGAACTTAAGAACTTAAGTTGGAAAACAAAGTCTTCTGTCATCATTATGTTGACCTGTTGAATGAGAAGTACGAAGAGACAGAACTTAAGAACTTAAGTTGGAAAACAAAGCCTTCTGTCATCATTATGTTGACCTGTTGAATGAGAAGTACGAAGAGACAGAACTTAAGAACTTAAGTTGGAAAACAAAGCCTTCTGTCATCATTATGTTGACCTGTTGAATGAGAAGTACGAAGAGACAGAACTTAAGAACTTAAGTTGGAAAACAAAGCCTTCTGTCATCATTATGTTGACCTGTTGAATGAGAAGTACGAAGAGACAGAACTTAAGAACTTAAGTTGGAAAACAAAGTCTTCTGTCATCATTATGTTGACCTGTTGAATGAGAAGTACGAAGAGACAGAACTTAAGAACTTAAGTTGGAAAACAAAGTCTTCTGTCATCATTATGTTGACCTGTTGAATGAGAAGTACGAAGAGACAGAACTTAAGAACTTAAGTTGGAAAACAAAGCCTTCTGTCATCATTATGTTGACCTGTTGAATGAGAAGTACGAAGAGACAGAACTTAAGAACTTAAGTTGGAAAACAAAGCCTTCTGTCATCATTATGTTGACCTGTTGAATGAGAAGTACGAAGAGACAGAACTTAAGAACTTAAGTTGGAAAACAAAGCCTTCTGTCATCATTATGTTGACCTGTTGAATGAGAAGTACGAAGAGACAGAACTTAAGAACTTAAGTTGGAAAACAAAGTCTTCTGTCATCATTATGTTGACCTGTTGAATGAGAAGTACGAAGAGACAGAACTTAAGAACTTAAGTTGGAAAACAAAGCCTTCTGTCATCATTATGTTGACCTGTTGAATGAGAAGTACGAAGAGACAGAACTTAAGAACTTAAGTTGGAAAACAAAGTCTTCTGTCATCATTATGTTGACCTGTTGAATGAGAAGTACGAAGAGACAGAACTTAAGAACTTAAGTTGGAAAACAAAGTCTTCTGTCATCATTATGTTGACCTGTTGAATGAGAAGTACGAAGAGACAGAACTTAAGAACTTAAGTTGGAAAACAAAGCCTTCTGTCATCATTATGTTGACCTGTTGAATGAGAAGTACGAAGAGACAGAACTTAAGAACTTAAGTTGGAAAACAAAGTCTTCTGTCATCATTATGTTGACCTGTTGAATGAGAAGTACGAAGAGACAGAACTTAAGAACTTAAGTTGGAAAACAAAGCCTTCTGTCATCATTATGTTGACCTGTTGAATGAGAAGTACGAAGAGACAGAACTTAAGAACTTAAGTTGGAAAACAAAGTCTTCTGTCATCCTTTCCTGAACCCACGCCTCCAAACTCCAAGATCTACGATCCCGATGCTCAATCATCACAACGTCAATGAACTGCTTACAACAACAACTGTCTTTACTCCGGATTCTCATGCACACATCTACGCTTGACATGGATATGATATGATATGATATGATATGATATGATATGATATAATATGATATAATATGATATAATATGATATAATATGATATGATATGATATGATATGATATGATATGATATAATATGATATAATATGATATGATATGATATGATATGATATAATATGATATAATATGATATGATATGATATGATATGATATGATATGATATAATATAATATGATATGATATGATATAATATGATATAATATATAATATGATATATGATATAATATGATATATGATATAATATGATATATATATGATATGATATAATATAATATAATATGATATAATATGATATAATATAATATGATATAATATGATATAATATGATATGATATGATATGATATAATATAATATGATATGATATAATATAATATAATATGATATGATATAATATATGATATAATATGATATGATATGATATAATATGATATAATATGATATGATATGATATGATATAATATGATATGATATAATATGATATGATATAATATGATATAATATGATATAATATAATATAATATGATATAATATGATATAATATGATATGAATATGATATGATATAATATGATATAATATAATATGATATGATATAATATGATATAATATGATATAATATAATATGATATAATATGATATGATATGATATAATATAATATAATATGATATAATATGATATGATATAATATTATGATATAATGATATATAATATGATATAATATAATATGATATAATATGATATGATATGATATAATATGATATAATATGATATAATATGATATGATAATATGATATAATATGATATAATATAATATAATATGATATAATATGATATAATATGATATAATATGATATAATATGATATATGATATAATATGATATAATATGATATAATATAATATGATATGATATAATATAATATGATATGATATAATATAATATGATATAATATGATATAATATGATATAATATGATATAATATGATATAATATGATATAATATGATATATGATATAATATGATATATGATATATTATGATATAATATGATATAATATAATATGATATAATATGATATGATATAATATGATATATGATATATATGATATAATATGATATAATATATGATATAATATGATATATGATATAATATGATATAATATGATAATATGATATAATATGATATATGATATAATAATATGATATAATATGATATGATATAATATGATATAATATATATGATATATGAAATATGATATAATATGATATATGATATAATATGATATAATAATATGATATAATATATATGATATAATATGATATATATGATATGATATAATATGATATATGATATAATATGATATAATATAATATGATATAATATGATATAATATAATATGATATAATATGATATGATATAATATGATATGATATAATATGATATAATATAATATGATATAATATGATATGATATAATATAATGATATATAATATGATATGATATATATGATATATATCCGCCATAGAGATGCTGCCCACCGCGGACCAAACTCCTTCTCTCTAACTCCACCCTCTCTCTCTCTCTCTCTCTCTGCTCTCTCTCTCTCCTCTCTCTCTCTCTCTCTCTCTCTCTCTCTCTCTCTCTCTCTCTCTCTCTCTCTCTCTCTCTCGTCGGACGTGGTCTACAGTATAATTGGTATGCGGTCGGTTGACAAATGACTTACAGTGGGAGAGCTTCACAGGTCTGACAGCCTCCGGCGAGAGGGAACATCAACAATGGATCGATACCAACAGCAAGCAGCCGCCCTAAATGAACGCCACCGGACGCACAGAGTGGTCCCTGCTTAGCAGTCTCCCGGCGTCTCCCATTCCGAGAGGTAGCTGCGGCGGCGGCGGCGGCGCTTGCGGCGGCTAGCTGGCGGGGGCTAGCTGGCGGGGGATTCTCGAATAACACAGAATCAATGGAGCCTCTGGCGGCGAACCTTTTCAAGTGAAGTTATTAATTGGTGGTGTGGGTGGGGGGTGCCTCTGCCTGCAAAAGGACAAATCGATCAGCCGGGGGCCGGGGGGCCGGGGGGCCAGGGGGGGGGCCGGGGGCCGTGGGCCGGGGACCGGGGGCCGTGGTCCGGGGGCCGTGGGCCGGGGCCCGGGCGCGAGGCTAGTTTGCTGGGAGGAAAACATCGGCATCCTTTGTAAACAGCGTAACGCGGCGCTCAGGAAGGCGCTCCACCGTTTCCACCGTTTGCGACCGTCTCTCTCGGCGGGATTTATCCAACAAAGAAACCAAATGAGGAGGAAGCAACCAGAGCACATAATTCAATTGACACTTTATGGCTTTTGAGTTTTGGGTTTGAAATATCGCTGCAAGGTCGCTAATAGGACTACTGGCTTATTAACACCCCCACCCCAACAGAACAACACAAGTGTTTCCACACACACACACACACACACACACACACACACACACACACAGCATCAGTCTGTGTTATCAGTCTCTCAGATATATCAGATATACGCCGTATGATTTCTATACGTAGTCTGTGTTATACACTTAACTCTGAAAAAGCATGTGTGTGTGTGTGTGTGTGTGTGTGTGTGTGTGTGTGTGTGTGTGTGTGTGTGTGTGTGTGTGTGTGTGTGTGTGTGTGTGTGTGACACAATGAAAAGCCTTTTTATTACCGCTGGAGGAGAAAGGCAAGGAAGACGTCTCCAGATGATTTATCACGTTACGACATTTCATAATTCAATACAAATTGAAAACACATATGAGTTCCTATTGTCGGGGGACCCCCGGTGTGATTTATCGTGCAGCGTGGTCCATTACACCGTAACGTGTCGAGCCAAGTCCTTCCCTAAATACAGATATTCCAAACACAAATGTAGTGTTCCGCGCTGAGGAGGGAACTGATGGGGATCGGGATCGGGGGGCTGGAGAGTGGCCTGTACGCGGGTAATTCATGGTTCAGGGACGGCGGCGGTAGCGCACTCGGATCACGAGAGCTGACCCATTCATCAAGTCGACTAACGATCGTTTGCCCCGGTAGCTCCGCGGAGTTCAATAACTTTCCTGATTGATGCTCAAATAATCACGGAAAACACCGAGCCGACACAAGTTGAGCGAGAGTTGTTTATATCGGGACAATTATATCCAGCGTGTATATATATATATATATATGTATATATATATATATAAATATATATAATTTGGTTGTTTTTTTGGGTTGGTTGTTAATTAATTGACCATGATTTCATTTAGGAAACGTTCTCAGTCGAAGTAATGCTACAGGCCGGTAAGTTCTTGTTCGTGACTTTAAAATGCCGTCCCGGGTCGGGAACGTCTGCTTTTGTTTTGATCATCAAGATGAGAAGAAATGTGCACACAAACACAACATGGAGGCAAGAGAACGAACAAACAGATCAACTGAGATCGTACGAGATTCTACGAACCAAACTAAAAGTATGTGTGTGTGTGTGTGTGTGTGTGTGGTGTGTGTGTGTGTGTGTGTGTGTGTGCATATATACTCCATGTATATAGTGGTTACCAGTTAAACATACCATCAACATGAGGTTATATCTGCGTGACTGAGTAAACGTAGCGAGCCATGCATCTGGATAACATTGACGATGGAGTTCTAAAAGTCCACGTGTGTGAGTTTATCATTGGCAAACAATCATCGCAAACGTGCACATTAGTGGATCAACATCTCAACAGCGTCGGACTTGTCGATTGCTTGCGATCGCCTCGTTAACAAGACCCGGGACCCCCGCAGATCCCTGCCCATTCCCACCGCCGCCTATGGACACTATATTATTACACTTTATATTGACCTTTAACCCCCACTGACTCCCACCCCCCATGGACACTATTGCGTCACATTAACGCACATATTTTCTTTAAACTGAAATAAAGCCTCTGATTCTGAAAAGATTCGGATTCTGAAAAGAAATCATCTCGCCCCGCGCTTAGCGTGCGTTCAGTGTGTCCTCAACCTGGCAACGTGCCGTGCGCTTCGACTGTGGACCGCGGTATCCATTTTGTACGCCCGGCGTCGTTGTCATCATCATCATCATCATCATCATCATCACACACGCAGCACCTTTAAGGTCCCGCTGGATATTGACACTTGACATTTCGTGAGACGACAAGCCGCCGCGCGTCGCGGGAATGCCAGGTGCATTGTGGGGGAATGACTTGTGACACACGCATTGTTCTGCTCATTCCCTCGCTGTCGGAGAGACCCAATAAACAGCCGCACAGCCCAAGGCCTGCGTCTCCTGGCTGTTGTTGTTGTTGTTGTGTTGTTGTGTTGTGTTGTTGTGTTGTTGTTGTTGTTGTGTTGTTGTTGTGTTGTTGTGTTGTTGTGTTGTTGTTGTGTTGTTGTGTTGTTGTGTTGTTGTGTTGTTGTTGTGTTGTTGTGTGTGTTGTGTTGTTGTTGTGTTGTTGTGTTGTTGTGTTGTTGTGTTGTTGTTGTGTTGTTGTTGTTGTTGTTGTGTTGTTGTTGTTGTTGTGTGTTGTTGTTGTTGTGTTGTTGTGTTGTTTGTTGTGTTGTTGTTGTTGTTGTGTTGTTGTGTTGTTTGTGTTGTTGTGTTGTTGTGGTTGTTGTGTTGTTGTGTGTTGTTGTTGTTGTTGTTGTGTTGTTGTGTTGGTTGTGTTGTTGTTGTTGTTGTTTGTTGTGTTGTTTGTGTTGTTGTTGTTGTTGTTGGTTGTGTTGTGTTGTTGTGGTTGTTGTTGTGTTGTTGTGTTGTTGTTGTTGTTGTTGTTGTTGTGGTTGTTGTGTTGTTGTTGTGTTGTTGTGTTGTTGTGTTGTTGTTTTGTTGTTGTGTTGTTGTTGTTGTGTTGTGTTGTTGTTGTGTTGTTGTGTTGTTGTTGTTGTGTTGTTGTTGTGTGTTGTTGTGTGTGTTGTTGTGTTGTTGTGTCAGGGCTGCTGACATGTGGGCGACAACGTGTTTGTACCTTGGGCTGCTTTGAGCCCAGCGTGAGTTGTTGGCCCTGCGGTTCAAGGGGATTTAATGGAGAACCTGTTTGGGGGCGTCAGTGTGGACTGTCGGGTGCTTGACGTTTTGTTTATGACAAATAAAGTGTTTGTGCAGACAGTGGAAGTAAACTGAAACTGCAAGGAGTATGATTATTGCTGTTGAATACTTCAGTCCACTTACAGTCCAATCAAACAATTGCTCAAACTCATTGAAGACATTTAAGTAAATTTGTATTTTACCGTGAAGCCCGGCTTAACCAATGGAATATTCATGTCCACTGGGAACACAAGACATACGGTAATCAACATTTCTGGTTCCTGTAAGTTATGATAAATGATATAGTAATGCTTGGCGATATCTACTGCAACACGGTCGTTGTTATGACAGCTATGACCCTAACCCCGCATACGGTAGTTGTGTTTTCTATCTTCATGAGACAATGCAATGGAAGTGTGTAATTACAACACTAAACACAATCAATTAAAATGTCCTCGTATTCCCTTAAACGTCAACTAGATTGACTCATCCGCCGGTCCCGTCTATAATCAACCAGTCGACGCTCTCTCACATCGTTTAGAACGGACGGACTCGGGCCGCCGGCCAACTGGAGTCGAGGATGCTGATTGCGTATGCTAGCAGTTTAATGGAGCTCTTTTATCATCAACTTTTATTACGTTTAATGACCTAATTTAATCCATAATGGAAAATTAAATCATGTTATGAATAAAATAATGTTTTTCTTGCCGAAAAAGCTTGGAAAGTTATACATCTGAATTCTCTCATTTGTTATCTCGTTCATTTTTTCATATTCGTAATGGTTGTCGGTTTTTTGTCTTGTTAATGCCAATTCAGAACGATAACCACACTGCTGAGTAACAATTATAATCACACATTAATAATTAGTTAAATCCACGATTTATCTTCCACGATGCTGTGGGTAAATAGTGTTAATATGTCTTACATGCATATTGCCAACGTGTACATGAAGAGAATAATAAAAGACATCATGCACTCGCTCATAAGTGAATGGAATTGTGGTCGAAACGCTGTTTTAAAAAAGAAATACTATCTGGCCTCAGTTGCATCACGGGTCATCCTAAAAATACAAGCAACGGAAATATTCACGGCGTGCACACAAACGCCGTGAGTTTCTCTTGGCTCGATCCGCCTCGGTCTTCCCGGCGTAACAAGATCAATTATAAATAGCCGATGGAGTCGTCCGTGGAGTGTGCGAGTCGGCGCAGGTAATGAGGATGCCGCGAATAGTATAGACTCAACACATAATCACCATCCATCAGACCGCCGTGTCTCGGCTGCACTCCCATTTCCCTCAGTCATTTGGGTAAGATCCGTATTTGAAATCATTCCATCATCCCGCCCCCGCCCCCCCCCGGCTCTTGGTCTGCACCTTGCCCTCCGGCAGAATCGCTTTCAAAACCTCCGTACTGCATTTTCCAGTCGTTAGGGAAAGTTCAGGAACTCTTGTGAGATAGTTGGATCAAAATATATAAGACAATGTCGGTTTATAACTGAATCGTGCTTCGTTAGGTCACCGCCCGAGGTTGTCATTAACTGCAGACTGGTCTTCCAGAATATTGTCACCGTCTCGAGAACGAACCATTAGCTTGTCAGGTCGCCACAAAAAAAGGTATAATAGTCTCTAGAACTCCTCGTCTCTCTCTCAAATGCACATGTGTTTCTTTGTAGGCCGTCCCAGAATTCGTACGCATGTGTGACCAGTTGTGTCGATGGACGGTGCCCTCAGCACCTCCGCCCGACCGCACCGTGGTACCAGAAGCATCCCCAACGTGGACAACATCACGACCTTTTACAACAGAACTGATCTCCATCACCTCCTCCACCATGCAACCGATGCAGGATCCCGTCCGCTCTCCGTGAACGTTGAAGTCGCGCGACGGTCTGCAAAGCCGTCACCCTCAGTGACATTCTCCCGAGTCCCTCACTAACACCTCATATCACAGCCAGTAAATAGCCTGGTGAGTCCAATTCATATTGTCAATGGATGCACACTTGTCTCTAATCTGCTAAATGAATGCACGCTCGTCTCTAATATTCCTGTCATGAGATCTCATGCTGTAATGAAAGCAATTTGGTCACAATTAGGACCTCAGTCCCCACTGTGCAGCTTGACACCAATGTTACTGTAGCACTGATCAACACAAGATCGCTCCCAAGTAAGACATTTGCTTTGAATGATTTCTTTGTATCCCAGTGACTAGACTTCTTGTTTATAACTGAGAACTGGCTCGGCCCCAGTGAGTTCAGCCCACTCTCTGAGCTCTGACCCCCAACTGTGCCCCCGGAACGTCGGGCCGAGGTTGGGGGTCTAGCTGTTATTTTTAAGAATGTAACTTTTGTCTTTTGTCTACCGATCGTTTCTCTGGCACCGAGGTTCAACTCGTTGAAGTGAATTCAGCTTTTCCTCTTTTTGTGACTTTATTAACAGACAACCAAAGTCAAATCAAGGACTTCATCTCTGACTTCCTATCCCTCATCATCACTAGATCTGATATTCTTGATCCTTGGTGGATTTTAATATTCATGTCTGTTTTATTCTCTGTTTTATTCTCTGTTTTATTCTCTGCTATTCTAACTTATTCTGCCCCAAAGTCCTCCGCTACTCGCACCATATTAACTCTTCCACTGCCGGTCAGTTTTCAAATTCTTTTATAGCCGCCTGTGCTTCTGAGGCCCCCGTCCCCGAGCCAGGCGGAGATACTGTAAGCTCACCACTTTATTCAATGGCACTTGCTCTTTCATTTTAGACTCAATTGCCCCTCTGAGACAGAAACGACTCAAAGCTAAAGCCCAGCCCTGGCTAAATGACTCAGGAGGGATTGTAGAAAAGCTGAGTGCAAATGGAAAACAAATACAATTAAAACATTTTATCTTAAAAGACCATCGGGCCAAATATCAGGAAGCAGTTAAGACTGCAAGGGCAAATTATTTCCCATCCCTTCCTGTCATCGCAAAGAACCACAAAAACCTGAGGGTCCTGTTCAAAACTATCCCCAATGAGTCAATTCCCAAATGTGAAGTATTTCAATTCTTCCTCAGTAAAATTGACAGCATTCCTCATGGCATTTTCCACCCTTTGTGAGACGTTTGCTTTGAATCCATTTCCCTATCCCCTGCCACTAATACCGACTTCCTTTTTGAGACGGTCAATTAATACGGTCTGGTCCACCGTGTCAAAGGCAGCAGTGAGGTCTAGCAGGAGGTGAAGTGCACAATTTGCAGAATCAGTAGCAAGGAGCAGGGTATTTGAAACCTTAAGCAAGGCTGATTCTTTGGAAAGCCCTGAAACCAGATTGGACTTTCTCAAGAATGTTATTGTGATTCAGATATGAGCTTTGACAGAACAAACTTTTCAATAGTTTTAGATATTCGTCTGAAATTTATTTTTTAAGGAGGAGCTGGACAACTGCATGTTTAAAACATGATGGAACAGTGCCGCTGGCCAGAGAGCTATTTGTAATGGAGAGGATGCTCGGCCCGACTACTTCCTGTGGGGTCCCCCAAGGTTCTATCCTAGGTCCAACCCTTTTCTCCATTTACATGCTCCCACTGGGTCAAATCATTAGAAAATACAATATCTCATTCTATTGATTATGCAGATGATGTATAGCTTTACCTTCCACTGAGACCCGATCACCAACCCACTTTCAATCATTTAAAAACTGCCTTGAGGACATAAACTGCTGGAAGGCTCAAAACATCCTCCAATTAAACTGTCCCGCCTCGACCAGCCAGAAGAGGGTGCCAGAGCCTTCAAGCCCCTGAGAATCTCCCCAGGACATCCCAGTGGGATCACCTGGAGCTGTTATGTTTTGGGCTTTATAAACCAATGCTTCCAGTCAGTCAACGCTAGGTCATGAACGTTTGTTCCCAGGAACACTGCTGCTGGGATTCTTTGAAGAGAGAAGAGTTTGTTTGTTGTTTTGCCAATTCCCACTGGTTGTGGATGCTTGTTTAGTTTACCTTTTTGAAGAAATCCTGAGTTGCCATGGAAAGACAATACATTCTGACCCGGTGGTCCTGCATTTGTGCTCAGTCTGCGCTGTGACAGAAACATCTCCAAAATCTAATAATTCTTTTCATTCTGTGATGTTGAAAATGTCATCCATGCTTTTATCTCATCTTGATTGGATTACTGGAACTCCCGAGATTTTTCCATTAGTCAGTCTTCCATGTCACGTCTACAACTGGTCCAAGATGCGGTTGCCAGGCTTCTAACTGGCTCCAGAAAGAGGGACCAGATCACCCCTGTACTGGCCTCTCTTCACTGGCTCCCTTTTAGAATACATTTTAAGATTGTACTGTTCTGAATGGGTTAGCTCCTGCTTATGTATCAGAGCTCCTCTGCACCCCTGCAGCCCCCAGGGTCCTCAGGTCATCCAACCAAGACCTCTTGGCCGTTCCAAGGGAGATGGTGCCTTTGCAGTTGCAGCCCCTAGACTATGGAACAACCTTACACACTCTGTGTGTGTGTGTGTGTGTGTGAGAGTGTGTGTGTGTGTGTGTGTGTGTGTGTGTGTGTGTGTGTGAGTGTGTGTGTGAGTGTGTGTGTGTGTGTGTGTGTGTGTGTGTGTGTGTGTGTGTGTGTGTGTGTGTGTGTGAGTGTGTGTGTGTGTGTGTGTGTGTGTGTGTGTGTGTGTGTGAGTGTGTGTGTGTGTGTGTGTGTGTGTGTGTGTGTGTGTGTGTGTGTGTGTGTGTGTGTGTGTGTGTGTGTGTGTGTGTGTGTGTGTGTGTGTGTGTGTGTGAGTGTGTGTGTGTGTGTGTGTGTGTGTGTGTGTGTGTGTGTGTGTGTGTGTGTGTGTGTGTGTGTGTGTACTGGTATTCATTCCATTTGATGTTTTATGTTCCGTTCCTTTCATTATATCCCGACTGTCTTGGTAATTCTTCACTGTACAGCACTTTGGTCAACTGCAGTTGTTTTTAAATGTTTTATACAAATAAACTTGATTTGATGTGATTTGAATACAATTACTATTCCTGCACATAAACGTCTAACCTTCTGTTTACATGCTAGCAGTGCTTACAGTCCAAATGCTTGCTACTGAACGTTTCAAAAGCCATTTTAAAGCATTAAACATGGAAACATTAGTCCCTACGTGCTCATGTGTATCCACCTCCAGTTTAGAAGTATTCCCCTTTACCGAGACATGTACGGTGTGTGAAGAGGAACAAGATCTACGCGTCTAACCACCAGTTGGCCCTAAAAACTACATCCAAGCACGAAGCAGACAAGCGTAGCAATTTGGTAAAAATTCATAAGAGGTTGTGGAAATCAAATCTGTCCTCCGGCTGCGCTGTTCCAAACCTATCTGTTCCATTTTCATTGTTCCTGGTGGTGGGCGACTCACGAGGTTATCCGGCGGCGGTCCGCCCAGACACCAGGGACATGCATCCCCTGTGTCAGCTTGACTGATGATTCGACCGACGGAGGACTGAAGCTCTTCAGATGTTACCTGAATACTGAATGTATGATTAAGCTCATCATTGTGCAAATAGCTTTCAGGTCAACATGCCCGCCTGCAATGAAACCGAGGCGTGGATACAGAGCGCCTGAAAAACAAT
>PIJE02002651.1:53835-61481 GCA_002895965.2 Coryphaenoides rupestris
CACTTCATCCCAGGTTGGTGAGTTGTGATGGACAGCATGAATCAGTCATGTACTTTGATTTTTTTATCCATTTGTTTCGCCAATATATTCGATTTATACTGTAGATCCTGTTGTCCATCACTTTAACTCTCAGAAATAATCTTGAATCAGCTAAATTCATAATTTTCCACCCATAATGGATGTGATTTAACAGACATACATGTCAAAAAGGCAATAGCTTCGTCGACTAATCTAATCTAAGTGAAGAGCCGTGATGACAATGTTGCATGGATGGATGCACCCTTATCTTTATTTCACAGTACTTTGTCTGAAAGCAGATAACATAGTATTGGGAAATAAATTAAATGAACGGAAAAAAGAAAGAAATAAATAAAAGAAAACCAACACAGTTTTGTGCTCTTGTTTGTTTTTGATGCAACAGCCATTCATCTTCCCAAATGCTCTCTTGACAACTGTTAGCTCTTCATAGCCGACATGGAAGTGCTACAGTCTGCAGTATAAAAACACAATGCTAACTGGAAAAATAAAAATAATAATCATCTTGACAGTTCTGAGAATATACTGAAATGGGTTTATAAAAAAACAACAACAACAAATGAAGACTTCGGTAAAACAGTTATCAACATCGTAAGTAAAAGAAAAAAGGAAAAAGAAGGAATTTTACACAATTTGTACACACACACACACACACGTCGCAAAGAAGAGAGTTTTAAGGCGGTTGAAATATTAGGTCAGACAACCAAGTTAAATCTTTACCACAAATATACACACAAGGTGCTTCCATTGCACATTCATGTCGGGCCGATCACGTGACTCTCAGCACATTCATGAAGAACAACGACAGCCTTGTTATATGCAACAGCAAAAAAAAAAGAATAAAAAAGATACGCAACACGTTTGTCCACGTTTGCAAAACACCTAAAACAAATCTCAAAGAGCAAACAAGGTCTACATTTCAGAAATTACATTTTTAAGTCACTTCCTATCCCCCGCCCATCACCACCACCACCACCACCACCGCCTCCTAAACCCTGTGAAGGACCACTGATCCTTTAGTGTCGCGGTGCAGGACGACTTTTTGCAGTATTATCTCGTATCGCGTCGACCCCTCCGCGTCGACCCCTCCGCGTCGACCCCTCCGTGTCGACCCCCGACCCCTCCGCGTCGACCCCTCCGCGTCGACCCCTCCGCGTCGACCCCTCCGCGTCGACCCCTCCGTCGTCGACCCCTCCGTCGACCCCCGCGACCCCTCCGTGTCGACCCCTCCGTGTCGACCCCTCCATGTCGACCCCCGACCCCTCCGCGTCGACCCCTCCGCGTCGACCCCTCCGCGTCGACCCCTCCGCGTCGACCCCTCCGTGTCGTGGTCCCGCCGTTGGATGTCGTTAATGGACGTCGGAGGAGGACGCAAGGCCCACGAGGCGCTCGCGTCCTCCTCCGGGACGCCCGTGAACGTTTTCACGCGTCGTCGTGTCGATTGAAAGTTAATCGTAAATGTTGTCGTCAGCGCTGATTTCTCATTCACCAATGGAGTAAAAATCCTGAGCCTGTTATGAACGAGCAATAGAAACATTAAGTGTATTATGTGTGTGTGTGTTTACTCAAAGAAAACTGTATATGATGTACAAATTCACAGCCAGTAAGTCAGAGGATTTAATTCACATTCTCAAATTGTACTATAGCATGTATATATTTATCTGGTAGCTTCATAATATACAAAAAGTTAGAACAATCTAGCCATAAAGAGGAAATTAATTTTGTTTTACAAGCAACAAGGCCCATCTATCAAAATAGACTGAACATTAATCTATACAATATAATACAATGGAAAGTGAAATACCGGAGCAAACAAAAGTGTTTTTTTTGTAATAGCGACGTCTTGGTTGAAAGGAAACGTAAAAGCTGCCGTGTACAGAATGTCTTTACATTCATCATGAGGACAGATCGTCTTCTGTTGTAAACCACAGGTGAGATAAGACTGTTTTCTCTGACATTCTGTATTAGTCGTTCATGATTCATCTGTTTGAATGCAAATCAATTGTTGTTGCAGTGAGGACACAATGTGGGAATATCGTGAATAACTCCAAATATTTGGAATCTCTCCGGAGCGAGTGTGTTCGTTACGTGTGGATCTGTGTCGACGTTATTAAGACTTTCGGACAATCTAGAAATATTGTAAACATTGGAGCTTTCTCTACTTTGGTAGAACTACGAATACAACTGGTGGTTGATGGAGTCTTTGTCTGAGATGGCGGACGACTTAAAGAGTGCAGTCTTGACCAGAGGCCGCCCGCTGAGCGCCGTGCACCTTTAAGCTTCTCTGCCTTTCATCAACAGTCTGATTCGTGAGTCATGGGCAGTTGGCTCTCTGTAGTATGAGGATGCATACATCTCCACGGTGAAAAGAAATAGGAAAGAAGTGGCGGCGAGAGGGTAAACGAAGGGGTTCACACGAGCGGAGATGAGAGTAACATGCGTTCTGATTGGTTAAAAATAAGACATGGCATTCTGGAGAGAGCGCTTCCTCTAACACCACTCCGTTGGCATCATCCGAACCGTTCTCTTATTTTGTTTACAGCAAATACGGAAACCATTTCTGTACAATTGATATTATTGAAATATACTGTAGGAAGGTAGTAAATTAATGTTTTGTGGTTCACATAGTTTCTCCAAGAAAAATATTGACGTTTCAGTAGACACATATTCTTCATATAGTATTCTCAAAAGTACACAACAGCAAATTCCACTGTCACAGGACTTGGGCATGCATTACCCAAAAACCTAGAATCCTTTGCAACAAATATGTTCTCAATTTGCAATATATTTTATCCTTACTAAGTAAAAGGTTTCCCCATTAATGTTGTAATTAGTATGATAAGTCAAATATTAATCCTCCTCACAATCAAAATCGAATGTGATGCACACAAATGAGTATAGCGATGTGGAAGTATCCATTGAAATATTGGTCACACAAAGTCTTAATGCTCTTCTCAGCATCTGTGGTGTGCACTCAGAAAGGTTACGACTTATGCTGCGCGGAAACTCCTTTCCAGTAATCTAAAATATCATGTAAGTCCTCGTCTTTCGCAAACTGCACTTTCTTGCGCAGCGCGTGCCCGGCGGCCATGTATTCGTCATCCTTGTGCCGTTTTCGGTGGAGCTTAAATCGCTCCCAGATACTATGGGAAGGTTTGCAGTAGTACTCCGGACTAGAGGAGTAGCTCAAGTTGTGGTACTGCGAGGAGAGCTGGGAGTAGGCTAAGTCTCTGTTGCGAGCGTGAGTGAGCGGCTCCAGGATGGAGGACTTGTGGCCCTCGGGTCCGTCCAGCTCCTCGATCTGGGGGTCGGGGTAGGAGTGGCGGTGGTCCTGGTACTGGCGCATCTTCTCCGCCTCGGCCCGCAGGATGGCGGCGGCGGGCGTCACAGTGAGGATGGTCTCTCCCGTCGGGGAGGTCTTCTCTATGTACTTGGACTCCGAGCGGTAGGGCCTGGGGCTCCGCATGGGCCCCCCTGTGGCGGTGCTGGGCCTCTTTGGGGACACGTCGGAGGTGCGGTGTCTCTGCAGGGAGTGGTGGTAGCTGTCGTTGTACGCCGGGGACAGGAGTCCGGATTTATTCTGGGGATGTTCTGATAGTAGTACCAGCTGAGGTTCTGCATTGGACACCGCTCCGGAGTGCATCCCCTGGAAAGAGGTGGATTCTGACTTGAGAGCGTCTATGCAGTTGTTGATGATCTGATTGACCTTATCCACCTCTTTCGCAATGGTAGAAATCTCAGCAACGGACCCTTGGCTGTTGCCGGGCATTCCCATATCACATTCCCTGCATTCGTGGTGGTCCGCGCTTCGCACCTCCATGTAATTCCCCTTGGCCATCTTCGGCATGTCGCTCATCTCTTGGAACTTGTATTGCTCCATCTCACTTCCGGGCTGCATGTACTGCATGCGGCCCATGGTCTCGCCGGCCATCATTTGCTTCTGGGACATGCGCGGTATGGTTCCCCCTTCCAGGTCCTGTCCGTACTTGAGCTCCATCAAGTTCTTCTTCAGGCTCTCCGTTTTCTTGTGCTTGTCGTCGAGCTGACGCTTTTTCCTCAAGCAGTAGTAGACCACCCCCAACACAATGATCATGCTGAAGAGGCACCCCAGAATGGTCATGATGTAGTGGGTGGCGGCCGCGTTGCTCACCTCTCTGTCCTTGCCGTGCCACGGGCCTGTGGTGATTTTCAGACAGGTGTGGTTGAACCGGAGGGAGTTCCGTATGGACGCGACGCAGTACGTGTAGTCTGTGTGGGGTTTCAGGTTCTTGAGCTCGATGTCCTCCTTGATGTCCTTCAGGTTTTGTATGTCGTTGAAGAAGCTGTTGTTGTACTGCACCAGGATGTACATCTTCTTGTAGGGGTGGGGGATCTGCACACTGATGGTGGCGCCCGTGTCCGTCACCTGGGTCAGCTTCATCTGGGGGTTGACCTCCACGTCGTTGTTGTTGTACGTCGCGGTGGTGGTGACGACGTCGTCCGGCTCCGTCCCCGAGTAGCAGTCGTCCAGCAGACAGGGGGTGGTGTCCGGGTGAGGGGTGGTGAGCTCCGGGGGGACGGGGATGTACGGGGTCACGTAGTCGTCTGTGCACACGGTGGTGAGCATGTACAGAGCGTTCCGGTACGTGGGGTCGTTGGGCAGCGTGCTCAGAAGGCTGTAGCCGGACACGCCTTGCGGGGAGTCGCACACCATCCGCTCGTTCGTCCTGTTGGGGAAGACCGAGAGCCACTTCACGAAGCCGAGCAACTCGCAGGAACAGTTGAACGGGTTGGTGTACAGCTCACAGGTCGAGAGCTTGCTCAGGTTGGCGAAGGTGGACCCGTCCAGCTGCTGGATGCGGTTCATGGAGAGGTCGATGTTCTCGATGTTGGGGCATTCCCAAAAGGCATTGTGTGTCACGGTCTCAATCAGGTTGGCCTGGAGGTAGAGGTACTGCAGCTTGCCCAACCCCCGGAGAATCCCCTCCGTCAGGTTCCGCATCTTGTTGAAGCCCAGCTGGAGGACTTGGAGGTTGAATTGGGCGGAAAAAGCCCCGTCTTCTATGTAGGAGATCTCATTCTTGGTCAGATTCAGGTAGGTCAAGTTGGCGAAGCGGCTCAGGGCAGAGTACTGGATGCTTTTGATCTTGTTTTCATTGAGACGAAGGTCCACGATGGTACTGTTGATATGTTGAGGGACGGCCTCGTAAGGAGGTTGGTTTTGGCTACAGATCGCCAGCCACACAAAGCCCTTCTCGCCCTCGATTAACCAGCAGTCTCCATTGACTTTGCCGACATGAGTAACGTACACAATAGCCACAGACCACCACAGAAAGGCACTCATCACCACGCCCACACTGCGGGCCATTGGTGCTTCTCAGAGAGCTGCACGGTGTCCAAAATAGCACGAGAGTGGAGGGCAAGCAGGGACAACGTGAGGGTCCAACAACACAGTTTGAACTGACGAATAGTCAGCCGGATGCTAACCTGCGCTCAGTGCCAGAAGCAACCCGGTGTTGTTGTTGCCGTGTCCTCACGTACCGGAGCGTTGCAACAAAGGGCTGCGAGTTGTCCTTTATTAGGTGTTCCATTCAGTGGGTTTCGCCCGCGGTCAGCGTCAAGGTGAAGGCTCGTCGGGGGACGAAGCGTCGTCTCGCAGGCGGTCTCTCAGGTGGGCTTGTCTTTCTGCTCTGAGCGGCGACCATCGTTAAGTTGTCTCATCATGGCGCCGGTGCGAAGCCGTCTGCCCTCTCGTCGTCGGTCTCTGTCTCGTCTTCACGGCGGCGGCCTGCAAAGGCAGAGAGAAGAAGAAGAACATGTTGTTGATATTCTGCCGTTTGAATCTGTAGTCGCGATCGCGTTTGCGTTTCCCAGCTTAGCGTACAAATATGGGTCGGCTCCACTTACATACCTGCCAATTGGTTCATTAGTATTTAACAGGTTGAGCGAACGGTGCCAACTGTTTGGAATCAGCTTTACATCAACAACACATAAACCACTAATATGTCGTTTAATGGCTGCTTCTGCTTCTGTTCTCTCTATAAATGATAAAGAATCATATTCAGGCTTTTCCCCCTCAGTGGAATTAGATCCGTATTCAGAAGTGATGTGATTTCAAATGAGATTTGTACCTTCGGTGTTCCTGACTTCCTGACTTGCTGTATAGACATAGGAAGGAGGGAATGTGTTGTTGTTGTACTGTGGGCTTGGTGTGTACAGACAGGCTGAGCAATAAGTCTACAAACTATAGCGACGGTCTTGTCACATCCTCCTCACTTTTCTTTTTGCTGTTGCTGCTGTGTGACTGTTCTCCTGTAACTTTAAATTGCCTTTCAAATCAAATGCAAGGACTGAAAGAACCGCGCGCAATTACAGCTTTGCAGCCGAGTCTTTGAGAAGTGAGCAAATAGCCGCACAGCTTCATAACATTGTGAGAGTTATATATCTCCGGTGTACAATATTTATGAATGTATAATACAACTCTAACAGGGCGTGACTGAAAGGTTTGCGATGGTTTTGAAAATGCGAAAAGTGTATTAGTTCCGTCGAAGGTTGAAAACTCGATATGACTTACAGGCTTATAGAACATGTAAGACACGCATGTAAGACCCGGTCAGACATGTGGATATTGGGGGGCCCTCACGGCATGATCGGGGGGCGGGGCTTCTAACGACCAGGGCCCCGGCTTGTCTCACCACACTGTGCAGACCACAAGACTCTTAACAGCCACCATCACAACATATCCCACAGATGACCAGAGAGGCCCCAGCTTCACAGCAACGGCTTAAAAAGTCAATAATTGAAAAGCTTAAAAATCTTTGAAGCCCCCACATTTACGGCTTAAGTCATTGACCGTCCTACTTTGGGAAATGTTGTTTACGTGGGTCGTTGAGCTGAGACTTTAAATTATCGGAGATTAAAATCATTTCCGAGGAAGGTGTTGTTTTGTTTTTCTGCAAGTAGTTTGTTTAGTAGGATTTGTAAGCTACCATTACACCAGTAGGGGTAATGGAAGTGTGCGAGAATAAATAGGCGGTGCCGCACTGGTAATCATAGAGGGTGTTTTTTGCTGAATTATTAAACCCAGTGGTGTTACTGTGTGACCTCCCACTGCTCCCAGTAATGTCCCCATTCCAGCTAAGAGCCACGGATCAAGAAGTGTTTGAAGCATTGTGGGGCTGCGTCGCACACAGGGGCTGAGGCGGAGTGTGTTTTTGTGGAAGTTGAGGAAAAACGTCCAGAGAAAAAAATATAAAAAAATACAGAACATAAGAACAATCAAAGCCGAGGGAACAAAATGCAGGTGAGAGTTTATGGTGGCAGCCGTAATACACTTGAACCTGGCGCCCCACCAGACATCGGGGTCCGGGTTTATTCCTGCGGTCAGTTGACCTTTTGGCGGGAAAAAAAAAAAGCAGTTTATCAACACAATGACACGAGTACCCTGGCCGGGCCGTCAGCGCGGGATCTGTTCTGTTTTGTGCACGCCGGACACGGAGAGGCGATGTTGTAAATAAAACTCATGACGGCGGTTGATAGACCGGTGACATTAAAGCGAATCAAATGTCACCTCCTGCTGCCGTCACGCAAACGGCGGATTCACGCGTCCGTTTGCGCCGGCGGCCGACGCT
>PIJE02002652.1:0-42500 GCA_002895965.2 Coryphaenoides rupestris
CTTATGACGTGATGTGTGGAACTGTAATAATTTGATATATTCACGTGAGCGTGAATAATAGGAGTTCATTTGATCCATGCCATTGACGTAGTCTCATGCCGTGAAGCCGTGCGTAATGCAGGTCCTCTGCGCAGGTATTTGGCGGTGTGCGAGCCACTGCGGTACCACAGCATCATGACGCCTGCTCGGCTGCTCTTCTCCTGCACACTGGCCTGGGCGGTGGCCCTGCTCTGCATCGGCGTGCTCTTTGCGTTGAACGTGGGCACGCCCCTGTGCGGCACCACCATCAAGCACGTCTACTGCAGCAACCGCTCCATTCTGTACCTGGCCTGTGAGCCCACACCCATCAACAACATCTATGGTGACTATTCAATTGAATCACAAAGAAGGAAGCATCTCTGCCAAAAAATATTTAACTGACGATCCACAGACACTGCTCAGTTTGATCATTGTGCATTCATCTCACAAGCCTAAGAATGTCTTAATAGGAACATATAATATGCATAACGGTGAGAAATGTATGAGATGTGACATGATATCAGTTGAACAAAAGTAAAAGTGCAGTAAAAAGGGAACTGCAATTTCACAATTGAAGTGTTGTCTGAGTTGCCTTTCTGTCCCTAACAGTTAAAAAAAAGCATGAAATTGATGAATATTTAGCAAACTGACTATCTTAAAATATGATGAATAACTACAATTGGGTTTGCTGCTTTCTCTTTTCCCTTTAGGTTTGTGCATGAGTTGGTCTTTAACCACGGGAAGCTTCCTGGTCATCGCTTTCTCGTACATCCGGATTCTGTATGCCTGCCTTAAAAACAGCAGCAACGGTAGCATGCGCAGCAAAGCCTTACAGACCTGTGCTTCCCATCTTGTGGTTTATGTGATGTATCAAATTGGCCTAACAATTGTAATTCTGAGCCAAAGGTTCAGCTCGGCATCTCCAAACCTCAAGAAATTCTTCAGCATAATGATTGTTATTATTCCACCTGCCTTGAACCCAGTGGTCTATGGCCTGGTCACAAAAGAGATACGCACAAGCATATTGAAACTGTGTAAGACAAAATTCACCCCCGGAACACACTTTAGTGCAACCAAATGAATGCATTGACAACATTTGTGTTCTCGCATTATAGTACTATCTATAGGCTACTACTACTATCTAATATTATTATATTTAATTATATATTCAAACCTTTCTGCCACATTGACATGTACATTAAATGAATTGTCCTCCATGGAGTAATTAACCAAGGAAAATGAGCAAAAATATTATCTCTGATAGTTGCTTAAACATCTCTAAATAAATAGGACTAGGTTGTCTAGACTCGATGTCTCATTATTATGTGATTCACATGCATAAAACATCACTAGAATGCAGGAAATGAAGTCTCCGAAAATGACCTCTACCCCACCAGCTGGAACCTCATGTCACCTTGATGCCAACCCACATAAAACTTGCTAAAACCGCCACTGTCAGGTGTATATGTGATGGTTTGAGATGTTCAAATAAAGATTTTCTAAATAATCCTGGAATAATACATATCATGCATTAAATTGAAGTTAAATGCTGTTCATCATCAATGTTTAGATGTCTGCTTTTCTCTCATCAAAGTAGAATCAAAGTACAACTCGTCAAAGTCAAATGACATTTTTGTGACATGGCAGGTGTCTGTATGTAAAAAAAGTAGGCAAAAAAAAAAAATTGTGAGAAGATAATTTTTCTTCATATATAGGCTATATATGTGCAATGAAAATACACATATATACACACATGAAATATACATATATATAAATTATTGAGACGGCACAGTATACATTATACGATAGCAACAATATACATAATAATGGATAAAAATATAAAATGTAAGGTTGAATCGCAACTAACATACTTACAACAATGGTGTATCTGTATGTAGTGCTCTTAGGAAGTGAGGAGAGCATTCATGTCCTTACAAGAGTTAAAACTAAAAAAGTGTTAAAATGAGTAAAAGCCGTACTCCATTTACGTTTCTTGGACCTGAGCATATTTGACAAGAATTTCCCGGACCTCTGTTGACTGCAATCCATAAATGATTGGGTTAAGGCTGCCAGGGACTATGTGGGAACATGATGGCCGACAGCTTTCTTTCGTATGTGTACTGGGGAAAACGGTGGAGGACAATAGGTAGAGTCCCCGCTAACCAACATGAGCACATAGAGACACAGATGAGTGGTACAAGTCTTTAAGGCTTTACTATTCAATGTCTTGCTATTACTGGCCAGACAGACAGTGGTGATGTTAACATAGGTAATGACCACGCTGCCAATAGACCGACAAATAGAGCCACGGTAAATGTGAGGCCCATAGAATGTTATTAATGAAAACACTCTCACACGAAAGCTTAAATATGCTGGCATTGTCGCAGTAATAGTGAGCAATGACATCCCTGCATCTGTTGAGTCGTATTGTCAGACCCAGGAGAACTGACACCAAAACAAAGGCTGTGCCCCACGCTGCTGCTGTCAGGTTGATGACCATCCTGTTAGTCATTATCGTAGCGTAGCGCAAGGGAACACAGATCGCTAAGTATCTGTCAAAGGCCATGATGACCAGCACCGTGTGCGATGTGGTGCCAAACATGTGTGTGGTGAAGGCTTGGATCACACACTCATAGTAGCTTATGAAGCGTTCAGACGGAGGCACCAAGATGTATGTGAGCAGCCTCGGCACCATGATGGAGTTCCCTAATATGTCATTGATTGGCAGGTTACAAAAAAGGAAATACAAAGGCTGATGAAGGGTCCTTTCAATGCACACTAATACTACCATGCCCACATTCACAAACATGATAAAAAGGTAGACCAGCAGCAGGAAGATGAATGTAGGGTACACTGTGTATTTTGTAACCAGTAACCCTTCCACACAAAGTGTGTAACTGTTGTATGTGTAGTTTGCCATTGAGCTGAAACAATAAAGGCATAAGAAAGTTAATTAAGTTACAGGTAAGACATTCATTTATATTTATTCCTCACATGTTAGCCAACAATGATATAATTACCTCCTTGTGTTTGTCACAGCACTGTTAAGTCTTGGTTTGCACAGTCACCGCCTGCACCCCATGTCTCCCTCTGCTTCGCTCTTGTGTATGACGAACTCTTATGTATCCAAAGGCGTGGTCATTGGTGGGGCGTCACATGTTTTTTTTTTCTTGAATTGCACGCCTGCCCAGCTACTTATGCAGGCAATTTAGCAATTACGAAACTCGTTCTATTTGTCTCATAAATATGAATACTCGAAAACAGCTCTATTCCTATCTTTCGGTACCACAGTGATATATTGCTTTCTTCTTCAGCAAATGTACTCTTTGTAAGTCGCTTTGGATAAAAGCGTCTGCACTAAATGACACAACTGTGGAGTGTGTGCGGTCAACCACAACCTTTTTGGGGCGCCAAAAAATGGATTTATCCACGAGTGTTCATCACAGTCAGAATATAATTGACAGGCACATAAACATTTTCCACAGCGAAAAAGACACAGACAGTTGCTTTTGATCGATTGACCATGATAAAACATTTGTTTAAATAATGAACTTTTAGCTAATTGATTTTTATATTTCGCCCTTTCAACATCGCTCTCAACAAATGTTATCTCTTTTGCTTTGTTTGCGTTAAAGTCTTAGTCGAGTAGAAGCTCGGCCCTCGGCCAAATGCTATCCAGCCTGTGCAATCATTAGTTTTCTATTCATTTTGCCCCACATCTCTAACTCTAAGTGCCTGCAAGCACTGAAAACACGCTCCTACAGTATATGTGGTGTTGTGTGCCTAATAGCCTACTAAATTGTAATTCCTGCTAAGTTGCCGCAGGAACATTGCTGCCACGTAACGCCGCCTACCTCTGCCTACTATTGGCGACCAGCTCCACATCTCTCCCTGTGCTATGTTCTGTCTGTGTGGCGTCTGGCTGCTTCCTCATCACTCTGCCTATAAGCCTGTTGACATGCTGACATGGTGTTTAAGTAAGTAAGTAAGTAAGTAAATTTTATTTCTAGAGCACATTTAAAAACAACGCAAGTTGGCCAAAGTGCTGTACAATCAGAGCAGGCATGTAAAATCACAATAAAATCACAATAAAATCACAATAAATAGGCAACACAATAACGGCACTAAAAACAGACAGATACACGAATCAACAAATCAAACAAACAACAGGCATGAATCAAATCAGATCAGACCACATCAGGAAACGCTAAAGAATAAAAGTGTGTTTTCAATTTGGACTTAAAGGAGTCAATGGAGGGGGCGGATCTAATAGAAAGGGGGATGCTATTCCACAGTCTAGGGGCTGCAACAGCAAAGGCTCGGTCACCCCTAAGCTTAAGGTTTGATCTTGGGACAACCAAGAGCCCTAAGTTGGCCGACCTGAGGGACCTGGAGTTGGAGTAGGGGGTTAAAAGATCTGAGATATAAGATGGGGCCTGCCCATTCAAGGCTTTAAAAACAAACAGGAGGACCTTAAAGTCTATTCTAAATTGCACTGGAAGCCAATGGAGAGAGGCCAGAATAGGTGTGATATGGTCTCTCTTCCGGATACCTGTCAGGAGCCTGGCAGCAGCGTTCTGGACCAGTTGCAAGCGGGAAAGGGACGACTGACTAATCCCTGTATAGAGGGAATTACAATAGTCTAGACGTGATGTGATGAAAGCATGGATGACCTTCTCAAGATCTTTAGGTGAGAGGAAGGATTTGATTTTAGCAATAGTACGAAGCTGGAAAAAGCTACCTTTTACTACTGCATTTACCTGCTTGTTGAACTTAAAATCGGAGTCAAATAACACACCAAGGTTTTTAGCATGGGGCTTAACAAGAGTGGACAGGTTGCCTAGGCTGTTGGTGATCAATCTAACAGAGTCAGGGGGGCCAAACAGGACAACTTCAGACTTGGTATCATTCAGCTGCAGGAAGTTTTGTGCCATCCAACACTTAATGTCTTCAAGACAGTTCATGAGACTATTAAGCTTACACTGGTCATTTGGTTTCAGAGGGAGATAGAGCTGTGTGTCATCTGCATAGCAATGGAAGGAAATATTGTGCTTTTGAATAATCTGACCAAGGGGAAGCATGTAGATGGAGAAGAGAATGGGACCTAGGATTGAACCTTGTGGGACCCCACAGGAGAGACTAGCTGGGGAGGAGAAACAATTGGCTAAGTTGACAGAGAAGCTTCTATTGCTGAGGTAGGACATGAACCAGATCAAAGCAGTGCCAACAACACCAACCCCATTCTGGAGGCGGTCAATTAAGATGTCATGATCTATTGTGTCAAATGCTGCACTGAGGTCTAGAAGAATCAAGATAGCACAGTCACCGGAATCAGCAGAGAGGAGCAGGTCATTGGACACTTTCAACAAAGCAGACTCTGTACTATGGCCAGCCCTAAACCCCGACTGAAATCTTTCCAAGATGTTATTTTGGTGTAGGTAGGGCAACAGTTGACAGAGAATTACTTTTTCAGTGATCTTTGACAGAAATGGGAGTTTGGAAATTGGTCTGTAGTTGCTGGGCAGGGTGGGGTCTAAGTTGGGTTTTTTCAGGAGGGGCTGGACCACTGCGTGCCTTAAAGTAAGTAGGAACAGTACCAGTGGCCAAGGAACTATTGATGATAGAGAGGATGCTGGGACCGACTGTGTCAAAGACATCCTTCAGGAGAATGGTGGGGACAATATCAAGGGGGCAGGTTACAGATTTCATAGAAGAGACAATCTCTGTAAGGGAAGGTAGCGTGATGGGTTGGAAACAGGCAAGGGTAGAAGAGCAAGCCAGTGAAACAGCTAGGTCATGTATAGGGGGCAAAATACTCATTCTGATGGCCTCAACTTTGCCAGTGAAGAATGTTAAAAATTCTTCACACTTTGTCGGGGACACGTTTATGCTGGTACTGGGGGCGGGACAAATGACAGAATTGATAGGACTAAATAGGGCCTTGGGATTATGAGAGTTGTTGGCGATGAGGTCAGAGAAGTACTTGGCTCTTGCTATCTTAACTGCTTCCTGAAATGTAGCACGACTGTCCCTCAAAATTTCAAATGATATTTGAAGCTTGTCATGCTTCCACTTCCGCTCTGCTTTCCTGTACTCCCTCCTCAGGGCTCTGGTGGTGTCATTAAGCCAGGGCAGACCTTTTGGCTTTGGCTTTTTCACTCTGAGTGGGGCAACGGAATCCAGAATGGAAAGGCAGGTGGAGTTAAACAGGGAAGTAAGTTCCTCAGTGCTAGGATGGAGAGGAGATTCAATAGCGCAGATGTTGGGAGCAGCTATGAGGGCCCTGGAGAACTTACAGGCCGTTGAAGGGTTAATGTAGCGAGAGCAACGTACAGGGAGATGAGATTTAGTAGGTGAGAAACACAGAGATGAATTAAATACAACAGCACTATGATCTGACTGGCAGGCATCAATAACTTCCATATTGCAAATTGGAAAACCAAATGATCTCGTCTAGCAGCAGCGTTCTGTACTAGCTGGAGGCTTTTTGTAGTAGAGCTCGGTAGGCCAGAGAACAGTGCATTACAGTAATCCAGTCTGGATGATATAAATGCATGGATGAGTGTCTCTGCGTCCGCAGCGGATAGCATTGGTCTGATCTTGGCAATGTTTCTAAGATGAAAGAAAGCAGTTCTGGTGATACTTTTGACATGCTGATCAAAAGAAAGCGTAGGATCAAGCAGATTCTTGACGCAGGAGCTTTGGGCAATAGTGGATCCCTCAAGGCAGAGTGTGACGTCATCAAGTTGTGATTGTTTATGCTTCGGGCCGAAGATAATCATCTCAGTTTTCTCCGTGTTAAGCTGCAAGTAATTTTGGGACATCCATCTTTTGATTGCAGCGAGGCAGGATTCAACCTTTTGGATCTGTTGGAGCCGGGGGGAGTCTTTTGATCCAATGGGAATGTAGATTTGGGTGTCGTCCGCATAGCAGTGAAAGCTAATGCCAAAGCTGCGAATAATATCGCCAAGAGGGAGCATGTAGATTGCAAAGAGCAGTGGACCAAGGACCGACCCCTGGGGAACACCAAAGCTTAAGTTGCAATGCTTCGATGTTGATCCTTTGCAGACAACAAATTGTGTTCTGTCTGAGAGGTAGGATCTAAACCAGTGAAGAGCAATGCCTTTGATGCCGACGTAGTGTTCGAGGTCAATTGTGTTAAAAGCGGCGCTGAGGTCAAGCAAACCATCAGGGAGCTGGCATTGCTGTCCATGCTAAGGAGGAGATCGTTTACCACTCTGGTCACAGCGGTTTCAGTAGAGTATAGGCTCCTGAAACCAGACTGAAATGGTTCAAATAAGTTGTTTGCCGTCAGATGATTGATGATTTGGCTAGCTACAATTTTTTCCAATACTTTAGAGAGGAAAGGAAGGTTAGAGATGGGCCGATAGCTGCTGAGAGCTTCGGGGTCGAGGCCAGGCTTCTTGAGTAGAGGTTTTACCACAGCACACTTAAAGCTAGAGGGAACTGAGCCTGTCGACAATGATAGGTTCATGATGTTGAGCATAGCCGTTCCAACCGTTGGGAAAAGTTCTTTTAGAACCTTGGTAGGGACAGGGTCGAGCAAACAGGTAGTCTGTTTAGATGCCTGTATTAGCTTGTCAAGCTCATCCAACGAGATTGTGCTAAACTGCTGGAAAGTAGCTTCAGGGAAAATGCGTGGCACCGCACCTGACGAATGTTCGGGATGAGTGGCGAGAGACGCATCAATGTCTTTCCTAATTGATTCGATCTTGTGATCAAAGAACTCCAGGAAGTTGCTCGCTGAGAGGGAGGAGTCCAAGTTGTGAGGTTGTTTTTGCATCAGCTCTTTTACAGTGTCAAAGAGGAACTTCGGGTTGTTCTTGTTTAAGTTGATGACACTGGAGAAGTAGGCATTTCTGGAGTTGGTTAGCGCAGTTTTGTATCTAAGCAGGCTGTCGTGCCATGCAAGGTGGAAGACTTCAAGTTTAGTCGAGCACTACTTGCGTTCAAGTTTTCTGCAGTCGCATTTGAGGGTACGCGTGTCTTCGTTGAACCATGGTGCTGGTCTTTTTGCTTTCCGCTTTTTAACTACAAGAGGATCAACAAGGTCGATGGCTGCGGATAAAGCGGTGTTAAACTCATTGGTGAGACAATCCACTGAACCCCTGAAGTCAGCAAAAGGAGCAAGTAACAGGGGTAACTTATCTGCCATGGCTGTGGAGGACGGCAGCTATAGGTAGCCTGGCGGTCGTCCCTTGGGCAAGATACAACCACCTGGAAAGTGAGCAGACAGTGATCGGAGAGAGCTGAAGTAGAGACACTTAAATCTGTAACTTCAACTCCATGAGTCAGGACAAGGTCCAATGTGTTTCCACCGGTGTGGGTAGGTAGCTGAACATGCTGTGTGAATCCAAATGTGTCTATAATGGACAGAAAAGCTTTCGCAAGAGAGTCACATGGGTTATTCACATGGATGTTGAAATCCCCCATAAGCAGAACATTGTCAGAGTAGGTTGCAAGATCAGCCACAAACTCAGAGAACTCATCCACAAAGATTGAATAAGGGCCCGGAGGGCGGTAGACTACAGCCAAGAAAAAGGAGTCTGCAATGCCGTGATCTCTCTGCCTAATGCGAGCTGAGGAGCTAAAAGCAAGAACTTCTGATGATGAAAATAGATTTCCCACAGTCTTTTAAAATGTTGAAAAGGTGACTAAAGCCTTTTTTTGTCAGTTCAGACTGTTGGAGAGCTGTGTCATTGGAGTATGACGAACTCTTATGTATCCAAAGGCGTGGTCATTGGTGGGGTGTCACATGTTTTTCTTTTCTTAAATTAATTGACAGGATAGGCCCTTGAGATTAAGCTTTTTTGAGGGGGTCCTATAGACACACAAAGACACACACCTTCACTTAAAGCAGCTAAACATCGCTCTTCCAAGTCCCAACTCTTCACGGTTCTGGCTCCGCAGTGTTGGAATGAGCTCCTGGCTCATGTCAGGACGGTTGTGCCGCTCACCAGCTTCCACAGGAGACTCAAGACCCACCTGTTCAGAGTTCACCTGGACTCTGCATAACCCCCCCACCCCTCCTCTGATAATCCTAGCACTAACCTGCCTGTTTGTACGTCTTGGCATTTATTAATGGCACTTCGTTGCTCGTGCATTGTTGTTCGTTCTCAGATGTTGTATCATGCTTAGAATTGCACGCCTGCCCAGCTACTTATGCAGGCAACTTGGCAATTACGAAACTCGTTCTATTTGTCTCATAAATATGAATACTCGAAAACAGCTCTATTCCTATCTTTCGGTACCACAGCGATATATTGCTTTCTTCTTCAGCAAATGTACTCTTTGTAAGTCGCTTTGGATAAAAGCGTCTGCACTAAATGACACAACTATGGAGTGTGTGCGGTCAACCACAACCTTTTTGGGGCGCCAAAAAATTTATTTATCCACAGAGAAAAAGTCACAGACAGTTGCTTTTGATCGATTGACCATGATAAAACATTTGTTTAAATAATGAACTTTTAGCTAATTGATTTTTATATTTCGCCCTTTCAACATCGCTCTCAACAAATGTTATCTCTTTTGCTTTGTTTGCGTTAAAGTCTTAGTCGAGTAGAAGCTCGGCCCTCGGCCAAATGCTATCCAGCCTGTGCAATCATTAGTTTTCTATTCATTTTGTCCCACATCTCTAACTCTAAGTGCCTGCAAGCACTGAAAACACGCTCCTACAGTATATGTGGTGTTGTGTGCCTAATAGCCTACTAAATTGTAATTCCTGCTAAGTTGTCGCAGGAACATTGCTGCCACGTAACGCCGCCTACCTCTGCCTACTATTGGCGACCAGCTCCACCATCTCTCCCTGTGCTATGTTCTGTCTGTGTGGCGTCTGGCTGCTTCCTCATCACTCTGCCTATAAGCCTGTTGACATGCTGACATGGTGTTGTTGTTCTATATTTGTGTCTTTATTTTGGTTCCATCAAATCTAGTAAATGTGTGTAAAATTGTTGTATTATTATTGTAGGCTGAAGCTAATGTAATTGAATAGCCCAATTTGGAAATATACAGTATACGCTACTGATGTGCTAATGTCCCAACAACAGGGCCTATATTATGATCTACTGTATGTCACCATGACAACAACTTGTTTTTCCACTTTTTTATGACACAATTACAATTACAATTTTGTGCAAAATCAAATAAATGACACAATAATGAATTGTCAAATAAGGCTTCTTATAAGTGCCTAATTACAATAATTAAATTAAATATTATAAACATTAATGCATTTAGAAACATAAGGGAACATAAAAGCAGACAAAATGTGTGTCATTTTATGATCCTATTCTGGTTCCACCCAATCCTGAAGTATGTGTCTCTTTTTGGTGGCTCGGAAACAGCCACCCTTTATCCTTTATCTGTAAAATTCAGTCACTCACTACCGATCTGCGTCTTGGATTTTTTCATTTTTGCTGAGAACACAAATGTTGTCAATGCATTCATTTGGTTGCACTAAAGTGTGTTCTGGGGGTGAATTTTGTCTTACACAGTTTCAATATGCTTGTGCGTAACTCTTTTGTGACCAGGCCGTAGACCACTGGGTTCAAGGCAGGTGGAATAATAACAATCATTATGCTGAAGAATTTCTTGAGATTTGGAGACGCCGAGCTGAACCTTTGGCTCAGAATTACAGTTGTTATGCCAATTTCATACACCACATAAACCACAAGATGGGAAGCACAGGTCTGTAAGGCTTTGCTGCGCATGCTACCGTTGTTGCTGTTTTTAAGGCAGGCATACAGAATCCGGATGTACGAGAAAGCGATGACCAGGAAGCTTCCTGTGCTTAAACACCAACTCATGCACAAACCTAAAGGGAAAAGAGAAAGCAGCAAACCCAATTGTAGTTATTCATCATATTTTAAGATAGTCAGTTTGCTAAATATTCATCAATTTCATGCTTTTTTTTAACTGTTAGGGACAGAAAGGCAACTCAGACAACACTTCAATTGTGAAATTGCAGTTCCCTTTTTACTGCACTTTTACTTTTGTTCAACTGATATCATGTCACATCTCATACATTTCTCACCGTTATGCATATTATATGTTCCTATTAAGACATTCTTAGGCTTGTGAGATGAATGCACAATGATCAAACTGAGCAGTGTCTGTGGATCGTCAGTTAAATATTTTTTGGCAGAGATGCTTCCTTCTTTGTGATTCAATTGAATAGTCACCATAGATGTTGTTGATGGGTGTGGGCTCACAGGCCAGGTACAGAATGGAGCGGTTGCTGCAGTAGACGTGCTTGATGGTGGTGCCGCACAGGGGCGTGCCCACGTTCAACGCAAAGAGCACGCCGATGCAGAGCAGGGCCACCGCCCAGGCCAGTGTGCAGGAGAAGAGCAGCCGAGCAGGCGTCATGATGCTGTGGTACCGCAGTGGCTCGCACACCGCCAAATACCTGCGCAGAGGACCTGCATTACGCACGGCTTCACGGCATGAGACTACGTCAATGGCATGGATCAAATGAACTCCTATTATTCACGCTCACGTGAATATATCAAATTATTACAGTTCCACACATCACGTCATAAGGTTAAGGGTTAACCCGAGGGTAGAATGGTCAATGGAATGGATCAAATCTAGAATCAAGTCCTACTCAGATTCATACGTACATTTATATATCATATTCATACAGTTCCACACCTGTCATAAGCCATCGTGGCCAGAATGGTTTGAATGGCAGCTCCGTAGGTGTGCACCGAGAAGGCCTGGACGATGGCTTCTCCATACGGGATCTTCCTGTTCCCTGTGGCGAGGTAGATCATGAGCCGTATGAGCACGGCGGTGCCTCCCATGAGGTCGCAGGCCGCCAGGTTGCAGAGCAACACATTCATAGGACGGTGCAGGGCCCTGTCTGTCACAACGGTGATTATCACCAGTCCGTTGGCCACAAGCACCACCACGTAGTTGAAGAGAGCCAGGACGAACAACCTGGGACCCTGGTCTTGGGCCACCTCGAAGCTTTCCAGTTCAAAGACGATGGGCTGCTTCAGGGGTGTTAGTTTGGTTACGTTCTCCATCCACACTAAAATGTAAACAATCAGTCAATACATCTTCTCGGTTATGCATCATTGCATTCTTCAGCCATACATTCTCTATAGAAGACAAAAGCTAAACCTAGTTACATACATAGTTAGCAGGACCTGGAGGTCATGTCAAGTTTGGAAGTGGAGAGGTGTCATGCTGATTGCCTGTGAAATGGAGACAATGCCCATGCCGGGATGGTGACTGTCTATTTTGTAATCGTAAACACACCCACCCCCGACGTGTCAGATGGTTTGGTCCGAACCACCAAACGAATATCCTTGAACCCTGGCTCAGACCAATCTTAAGAGAGAAACTGAATGTGAGCTCGCGAGATCAGAACAGTCTCATGAGGCTAAGGCATCGTTTGATTCGTTTGATTCGTTTCGTTTGATTCTGACGTACTGTGCATTTCAGAAAGGCTGGAATCAAGTTTAATCAATTAAGAATGCTTTAAATTGTAATTAGGTGTTTAATGTGCAGAGCTATATGCTACATTTGAGGGTATTGGCTGCACAATGGCAGTAATGTATCATACATGTGTGATATATTTATTCAATGGACAAATAAGTGAAGTGAGACATCAATATGGGGCCATTATTGTCGCAGAACTATTTACAATTGTGAGCAGAGAGTTGTGTAGCTATCTCAATCTGTGTATGTTTAATCAAATTTGTAAATGTGTAAAATATCTCTGAATTCGTACCTGTACTAAGATTTGTAAATGTAATAATAGAGGCTAAACTACAGTATATCCCGGCAAACAAAATATTTGGGGTGAACTGACCCCCCATAACTGACTCCCCCTGATCTGGAAATTCTGCTTGACGTATAAATTATGTGGCCTTTTCCACCATGAACCATCAGATCAGTCAACTCTCTATCAGCCCCATGGGATCTCCTACCATTGTCTCTGGACGACGACGGGATAACACTCAGACATCGTCTTTGTCCGGATGGAGGTGCGCCTTTCCAACCGACAGCTGCATTTGTCATTCCATTTAACTGTCAATTCAGACTCTATTCATGTGTGGTACATCAACGCTTACCTACAACTCTATGCGCAGAGTAAATCAAACCATGGAGTGTTTCCTCCAATCATACGGTTCGTTTGGAGTGGTGTGAACATTTGAACTCTGGTGCAGACCAAACAAACAAACTAGGGTGAAGGTGCAACTTTTGCCGCTTTTCCACTGCATAGTACCGGCTCGACTTGCCTCGCCTCGACTCAACTAGCTTTGTACCCGCTCCTTTTCCACTACAGATCTAATACCCCTTGTTATGCGCAGTTTCGAGTGGTCATCTACTGTGGCTGGAGTTCGGGTTCTGGTTCAGGTTCAGGTTCTGGATTGTCTGTAGCAAAGCAGCGAGCTCGGGAATCAATGTGACACGAGGCAGCATCACTCGGAATGATTCAAAGTTTATTCAGATACATAGAGCATATATACATTTTGGGATGGGAAGAACAGAGGAGCATTTACATGTAGACACAACAAATCATCTTGGCAAGCAGACGTGGAGACGCTCCCGCACCCCCGCCTCCCAGACGGCCATCCGGGGAGCAGGGACAACAAGGCCTTAAATGGAGACCCTTCCGACAGCCAATCCAGAGAAGAAAGGACACCAGCATCCTCATTCTGCTGGACCTAAGCGCAGCATTTGATACGGTCAACCACAACATCCTCCTAAACCGGATGGAGAACCTCTTTGGCCTGTCAGGTCTGGTCTTGGAGTGGTTTAGATCATATCTCACTGACCGCACTCACTTTGTTGCAATTGGGTCAAGCAAGTCTGACATAATGACAGTACGACAGGGAGTTCCTCAAGGTTCGGTTCTGGGGCCATTACTCTTCTGCATCTATATGCTACCTCTGGGCAATATCATCCGGAAATATGGTCTCGGTTTCCACTTCTACGCTGATGATTCTCAGCTGTATGTCTCCACCAGAAGTGACACCATCAACTCCGCCACTACCCTTCTCACAAGCTGCCTGACTGACATCAAGGCCTGGATACAGCAGAATTTTCTCCAGTTGAACTCTGGGAAAACAGAGGTCATACTGGTTGGCACCCAGGCCACCATCGAGAAATGCAAACATTTCAGCCTCACCATGGATGGTGTCACAGCCGTCCCCTCCAGTCAGGTCCGCAACCTTGGGGTGATTCTGGACAGCCAACTCTTCCTCGATGCCCACTTAAAGAACATCACCAAGGTTTCATTTTTCCATCTCAGGAACCTGGCAAAGATCCGACCTCTGCTCTCCCAAACAACTGCTGAACGCCTCATTCATGCCTTTGTTTCATCCCGCCTGGACTATTGCAATGCCCTCCTGGTGGGGGCATCTGCAAAATGCATAAACCGGCTGCAGTATGTCCAAAATTGTGCTGCCCGTGTTCTCACCCACACCTCCCGCCGTGAGCACATCACTCCAGTGTTATTCAGCCTACACTGGCTCCCTGTCAGTTCACGCATTGACTTTAAAGTTCTAACCCACACCTACCAAGCCATCCATGCCACTGGCCCATCCTACCTCTCTGACCTTATCAAACTGTCCTGCCCAACACGTACACTCCGCTCCTACAGCTCCATCTCTCTGCAGCAGCCACGCTGCAGACTTAAAACCATGGGAGCCAGGGCTTTCAGTTGTGCTGCTCCACGGCTGTGAAACTCACTCCCAGACCCCATCAAAGAGGCAGAGTCACTCAAGTCTTTCAAAGCTCTCCTCAAAACACACCTCTTTAGACGGGCATTTAAGGACCTGTGTTAAAATCGTTATAGTTTTTTTGTTTGTTCGCTTTTAACTGATCCTCCCATGTACAGCGCTTTGGGTTCGAGAAATGCGCTCAATAAATTTGAATTATTATTATTATTATTATTATTAGGCCCCACGTGGATATGTAACAGACCGACAGACAGTTAACTTGTGAAGCAGGGATGCCACGGCCTCACGTGACCCACATGGAGATGCACCCGTCCCTATCCCCCCGAGACCACCAGCCCAGGAAGCAGGGACAGCAAGGTCTCACGTACCCCCTCTACGTGTAGAAGGGTGTCACAGCGACGGCGCTATTTAGTTGGCTGTTTGTCACAGCAAAGAGACAGAAAGAGACAACATTACAAAATACAATCGCCTCAACTATGTACAAAGTTAATACAAGTTACTAGGCGAATACGGACATTTTCGATAAGAATGGCGATGGTGAAAAGGACGAAAGATTTAACCCTCAACCTCTTGTCCAATACAATTGTCCATTCAACGGAGTTTCACTTGTTAATCATGTGTAAAATAATGTGGGAGATGAGGGATGAGGGAGATATAACATATTATTATAATATATATAAGTGTGTCATAATCGTAATAATACTTCCATGTTTTGGAGACGTTAGTTTATGAGGCTCCTTTTTTAAAAAGCGTAGTTTTCCAAACTTTGTTTTCTGTGTATATGTATGGACCGGTGAAACAGCATTTGTGCAAAACAATGACATCATGACCTTGACGTGGCCTCGAATTGTAGCTTCACAAATTGAGCAAGCACCAAGAAACCTACAAACAATGGTGGACTACCAACATGTTAACACGTAGTTAGTACTCTTAGGTAAGACCAAAATATTATACAGAAAGTAAAGAATGAATGACATATTCTGTATTACATATGATAGCCCATCAATAGGCATACACTTAATCTTCATTAAGTGTATAAGGGTCTAATCTTCTTATCGCCATTTGCCACCCTCTGGCCTGGAATGCTTACGTGAGTGTGTACATTTTTGTTTGCATTCCCTTGTGGTATTTTCCATTACACTATTGGTGTGGACAGGATTTTATTTGATTTTCATAAATACACATAAGACAGGTTGACGAGGCCTTAGTAGTGTTTATTTCACCCCTCTGGCTCCGTTCAGAACTATCGCTTGGAGTGGAAACCCCTCTGTCATCCAGCACAACCAGGATTGAGAAGGCTGGAATCATCAGCAAATTGTCATATCCAGGCACAAAATAACAACCTTAAAAACAAACTTTTCTATTCTGAAATTTGCCAAATAATAACATTGCTAATTGCCAAATAACATACAGTAGGGCCAATTAGATTTTGAGTAGATGGTGCAGAATCATTTGTGTCATTTTATTTCAGTAATTTAAATAGTTCAGATCACAAATGAAGATGCTGAGGAGGATGTATGTGTGGTTTCTGTGTATACAATGTATTTTGGAAAGAAATCAGATTTTTGGACTACAAAAGGCATCATACTGTCCGCCTGCTACCCAGAAAGTTTGAGAAACATCTTGGGTAAAGTCCAGTCATGTAATGATGCAATACTGGTAATATGGTTTATGCTTTGTTGCTACAATAACTTGCAAATGGCATAATTAGTGGACAGATAATTAGCCGGATTCAGGAGCAGACCTCCCTTTCGACACAACTGTCCCACCTGTTTACCTACACATGCATGCGCACACACACACACACACACGCACACACACAGACACACACACACGCACACACACACACACCACACACCACACAGAGACACACACACACTGGTATGTAAGGATCCGTCCACTTGGCCTCCCAGTGACTATCGGTTAATAGAATTAGAGGAGATGTTTGGCTCCAGAGGCCCAAGGACAGAGATCAGTCTCTGTGGAACGGCAGGTCCCTTCACTTCCTTTGGTCCATCTTATATATATATATTATATATACGTATGCTGTACATGATACAAATCTGATCGACTTGTTCTTTACTTGAGATTTCTATTTTCTGCTAATTTATAATTCCAGTCCACTTCATCTCAGAGGCAAATATTGAACTTTTTACTCCAGTACATTTGTCCGTTACTTTGCAGATTAAAATGAACAATACATACAGACTTCCGGCGCCGTCCCAGACGGCTGCCTGCCAGAGTTGCTCTTAATGATCTTGTACCTTTCTAACTATTTTCTATCTTTATCTACTTCGTTTTAGACTCTTGTTATTAGTAAGATAATTAATTAGTAAGATAAGTTATTTGTACAGCCGAACAAGATGCCTCCGCGAGTTCTTTCTTAAATCTGTTTTTTTATTTTTATTATTCTACTGTTTATTTCTCTATTGTTTTACTGAATTTGCTATGCAATTTGGCACAAGAATTTCCTTCGGGATTAATAAAGTTCTATCTTTTCTTATCTTATCTTATCTAATACAAAATCTAATCAATAAGTAGGCAGTATGTAAAGTAATATATAAAATGTAAATAATTGAAAATTAGCTTCACATTTACCAGCTGCAACGTTAAAGCAATTTGACCATTAATAATTCTAATCCAATGATGCGTGCGTGTGTGCGTGTGTGCTTGTGTGCGTGTGTGTGTGTGTGTGTGTGTGTGTGCGTGTGTGTATGTGGGTACACAACCCCATTTCATAATATCCCCCGGTATGCCAAGCAAGAATACCATAGATTCCACATTACTACACCCAATGGCGCCTTCACATATTTTGATCAACACCCAGTACAAGACGTTCCCGCCAAGGGATTAATTACTGTCCAAAACAGTTGCAAACTTGTTTTGTTTCCAGCCAGCCCACCTCAGGTCTCATTAGTAACGATCCCCAGAGTGTGTGCCTGTGTGTTCTGTCATCATTACTGGCCCTTCAGCAGTGTGATGAGGCCCCACTTTAATGATGTGATGAAACAGCGCAAATCACTTGAGGACATATCGGGATGTCAACAAGCTGATGGAAGTCTGAATCGGTTGAAACACTAACAGATTATTCAGATACATTTTATTTTATTTTACAAATCATGGGGCAAAACCTCAACTTAAAATATGTTGCAACTTACATCAGGCGGTGATCAATGTCGCTGAAGTAATTACAAGTGAATCTGTTCTGCTGCATTGTTTTGTTATATATTGGCACTTAAGTTTACGATATGTAAACCAGGTGGAGTTCTTTGTGGGGACTTGTGGGGACTGGATCCCCTCACTAGTCCAATGAACCATCTGCTGGCTCAGGGCCCCTAGTAGCCTATAGGGTGACCAGACATTTTGGTTTGCCTGTGATTGTCCCGGTTCCAAGCTGGGTGTCCTTGATTCCCAACAAACATCTGTAAAACATTAACGTTTTCAAGCTTTCCACAATCACTAGAAAATTGTCCCGATTTTCACAATTTAAATAATTATGTTATACTTGTTTTCAGCGATGACATAGACGTTTATCATGTTCTGTCCCACTCATCATTACCCCTGAATATATCCCAATATAATATATCCCCGAAAAAAAATCAACAATGAACCACGTGTCTGAATTCAAAAGTGATTTGTCTGTTTGTGTGTAAATCAATCAATGTGTCATTGCCAAGGCTTGCTAGCCTACAACACTTATGGATCTGCCTGACAGAATCTTTGCCTAACTATGGATGTCGACCTCAACTCTGTTACTGTCCAAAACCACAAGGCGGTGAAGCTCATCCCTATTCTTAACTTGCAAGTGACGTCAAAGCCAATTCAGAAAACCGGAAGTCAGCCATGTTGGCGGATAAGACATAGTAGTCACAGGTCGGCGACTCTCTTAGTTTGTCTCTTTGCCATATCTTTGTGTGGTGTATGGTTGTGGTCATTATTTGTGGGCTTATTTCGAATTTTATCGAATTCCATCTGTAATCCGGAATCAAGGTGAACAAACTGCGCCTTACCACAGAAGGAAGATGAGCATGGCTGTACGCTATAAAGAATATTGATTTTGAGCAATATATTTATGATTTGTTCAAAGTATCTTGTCGAATAAGCATATTTCACATGTTCTTGGTCTTAGTACAGTGTCGATGTTAACGTTTACAAGACTAAAATACTGTAAACTTACCCTTGTAAATACAACCGCTCTATCATTATGCACTTGCGTCGTGAGCAAACTGTTCACCCAGCCCGATATAAAAAAGTTATAGGCGTCCATAGACTTGTAGGCCTTCAATAGTTTTTTACCCACGAGGTCTGCAATACAAGGCAGTTGGAGATATCAGGGTATGCAACCGCTGGTAAATGCATCTTATCCTCCGAGAAATCAAGTTTGTTTTAAGTTATATGGGTCGAAACCACACATTTATACTTCCTCGTATTGAGCCTTTTCGCTGCTTACTCAAAATGTGCCTAAAGTACAGATGTGTAGGCTGGTGTATTGAAAAATAATAATTATGCAACCCACTGCAAGCCCCGTTTGGGAGACTACTATAAAGCCAACAGGTCATTACATGTCTGCATACAATCGATGTACATCTGTGTGTTGACCTATGTATAAAAAGTAAAAACACATTTATACATGGATGTTGCATGTACATTTGTAGTATAAATATGTTCACATCTTATGATCGTGTCTGTGAAGTATGCTTGAAAAATGCAATTCTCCAATCCAGTAATCCTGTTTTAACAAAGACTGAGAAAAGCAATGCTAAGCTCACTGCGTTGGCTTCCTGTGTGAATTGACTTCAAAATATTCCTTAGCTTATGAAGCATGAAACAGTTTTGGACAGAAAATACATCTTTGATCTGCTTCTGCATTACAATGACAAGAGTCCATTACAAGAACACTACATCCATTTTAAATAATGAAAACATCTTTGTTTGCCGCAGCTTTTTATGAATACTGTACATATGCTATAATGTGTATCGTTTCACCATCTTATACCTTTATTGTATATGTCACTCCACCCCACCTTGTCTTGTATTTGTCAACTTGAAGTACATTTGGCAGTATTATACCTCCACCTGCTGGTGTCTGTATGATACTGCAGTCTCCAAAATGTGTGTGTGTGCATGTGTGGTTTTAGTCCATGTATTTGCAGAGGGACATGTGTGTTCCTACTTTGTGTACATCTGTGTGTGTGTGTGTGTGTGTGTGTGTGTGTGTGTGTGTGTGTGTGTGTGTGTGTGTGTGTGTGTGTGTGTGTGTGTGTGTGTGGTTAACGTGGCTCTTATGATGCAGTGTGATATGATGTGATGAGTGATTAACAGAATTAATTGCTGGTGGCATATAGAGACACTGGAGTCTCATGCCCTCTTGTGGTAATTAAGTGAACCTACAGCCGTTTTGCCTTTGGTTTAGGGTTAGGGTTAGCCTGGAAATCCAGACCTACATCTAGAAAGCTGTAGGTCTGGTAATGAGTAATGGAAATGGCCCAACTCGAGGGGCGGCAACCAAGAATGCGTTTGAAATATCACTGCACGCAATTGGATAACACTACGACCAATCAGAAGAATACACGGGGTTGACGTATCCAGAGCGACGGAAACGAGTTTGTTTTGGAGAATAGTTTGACAGAGAGACGTAAATGTAGCCTAATGGAATACCACGGAGATACCACTTTGGCAACGCAACGTTAACCTTGTAATATTCTTAGCCCAAGGAATATTGAAATAAAGAGATGCAACGATTGGCGTTTATGGATGTTTAATAGCAACTGCGCATGGTACCGAGCATGGGCGTAGAATTTAGTGGGACGCTGGGGACATGTCCCACCAATTAACGGAGCACCCCCCCCCCATCAGAACCGCGAATTAACGGAGCACCCCCCCCCCCCCCATCAGAACGGCAAATTAACGGAGCACCCCCCCCCCCCCCCCCCATCAGAACCGCGAATTAACAGAGCACCCCCCCCCCCCCCCATCAGAACCGCAAATTAACGGAGCACCCCCCCCCCCATCAGAACCGCGAATTAAGCAGAGCACCCCCCCCCAGACAAAAAATAACATGTTTTCAAAGTCATTAGAAACTGTAATGGTTTTATTAAGTAAAAAAAGTGCTATCGGTGCATCCCTAGTTTGTACAGATACTCAGTCAACATTTTCGATAGCCATCTTGCAATGTTTACTGACTGATTCCGGACTGATTCCATCGCAGCGCTGACGTCATCTGTTTAGCCCGCCTCTGGCCCGCCTATATCAGATACACCGATGTGATTGGTTGATGTTCGAAACAACGGGCATAGCTAATGAGCATGTTACTCGTTAACAGAGTACTCACTGAGCAAATTCTAATTGTGCTCTCGCGAGAACTCTGGATTTCCAGGGTAGGTTAGGGTTGCACATGCGCGCGCGCGCGCGCACACACACACACACACACAATTACAACATGTAAAAAAAAGTATGAAATATTTATTTAATTTCTGTGCATACATTGTGTGTTTGTGCAAACGACTCTCTTTGAACACTTGGCTGTAATGCAAGACCAAAAGTGAACACAATTGTTAAGTACAGTAAAACAATGGGTTTATAATACATTTTAAATCATGCCAGTACTGAATTAATTTTAATATACGTGTACATTAGCTCAAACTTCTTTAATTCAGCTGAGCATTTTTTGCTGGTATCAAGTACTTATTCTGATCTGATCTTATTTGTCATCATTGTTAACAAAACGGTGAATACATTAATTGCAAGTATGCACTCTAGCTTCAAATGCTGTGTTGCTCTGTCATGCAATAAATGCCTTGAATAGGTTGTATCAGTAAAGCCTTCTCATATTACAACAGACCTTGAAAAACAAATACCTTGGAACGATGGGATTAGCAATCACAGCTCACACCACACACATCTGGTTATTTGGATGTGCTTTTGCAGCTTTTTCTTCATTCATCCACATGTATTTAAGATCCGCTCTTGTCATGAGTCATTCTCTGACCACAAGGCCCAGGAGACAGAGACTCTCAATCACAAACTTCAAAAGTTGCATGTATGTTTGTCTCGCTTAAAGGCCACACCTTACTGTTACAACCTTCCAGAACTCTCTTAGAAAAGCACTTGAATGTATAAAAGTCAACACCATATGAATGTTCAGTGCAGTTGTGTGTGAGCTACGCACGACAGTGATAAAATCTCTACATTTAATACTGTGATACTGTGTCACATCCTTGTTACATTGTTGTGTTGTGCGTGTCTCTCTGTGTGTATCATGTATGCATTTATTGCTGGCAGAATCACATCACTGAGAACCACAATCATATATACTGTACCACAATCGTATATTTTTCAGAAAATCGGATGCAAAATTAGGCTCGTGCTACAGTAAAACAACGTGTGTGGAATAACAAAAGTGTGTAAATGTCCCCATCTCTGGGTTGATTACAAGTGTGCTCGACCGCTGTGAGCGTGTGTGGTATTATATTGCTTTGTTCATCGACAGTGCTACAATCTTTGCATCTGTGTGTGGGTGTATGTACCGTGTCTGTGTTTGCTTCTTCAATGCCTATCTTACGATCCGGTGGTCCACTCCATACACAGGGTCAAAGATCTCAGCTCCCGCTTTTGACACGATGTGGACCATCAGATCCAAGTCCATCACAAAATCAGCCTTTCCACACAGAATGTCCAGGCCACAGCGTTGATTAACTGTGTCAAGAACGCCTACTTGTCAGGAAGAGGTCTTGACCAACCGCAGATCATACGCTTCTAGGAACTGCACTTCTACAAAAACAGATCCGTGGTGAAACACACACATACGACCATGAAGGGGGGGGTGGTCAGCTTGCAGGTCTGCCCTACTCCATCAAATCCATCCCTACAATTCATATAGTCATACAAATCTTATCTCAAACCTATTGCTATTCACTATGATGTATACTGTGTATGTACGAATAAAACAAAATTGGCAGGACTTTTACTGTACTTTTTACTGTACTTACTAGGTACCATTACCATTACTAGGTATCATTAATTGTTTAGAGTTGTTTAGAAATTGTTTAGAAGAATACTGCAGGAGCGAATGAGGAGTAAGCATTCCATTGTACTTATTACATATGGCAAGAAAGACATCTTGAATCTTGAAGAAGGATATTGGCTGCAGTGCAGAGTAACCACGTCTTACTTCCTGTTACCTTCTAGCTCACCTCCTGTCACACATCCTGAATCTCACACGGCCTTCCCCATGATCAGCAGGCTCATGAAGAAGACCATGATGAAGAAGAGCCACATGAAGAAGCGGTCCATCACCTTGGCCACCTTCCTCCACTCCCCCACCAGTCTCTGCGTGGAGCGCTGCTCCTGGTAGCAGCTGGCGATCAGCTCAACGTCCCTGCGCAGGCCCTGGAGCTGGCACTCCGTCCGCTCGGCCTGCTGGGCGTAATCCACCCCGTCCTTCGAGTGGGGCAGCGGTGGCGGTGGTTGTCCCCCGGCGCCGCCGCAGCTGCCCGCTGCTCCGTCCTCCCACCCGGGCGGCTTCCCGTCCTGGCGACCCGTCCAGGCCCGCCCTCCGTTGACCTCCCGGCTGCCGCTCCGCCCCATGCGGACGCCCCCCTCCTCCTCCTGCAGCGGTGTGGGTGCCTCCTCCTCCGCTTGTGCCGGGTGCCTCTTGCCGGCCAGGCAGTTGTCGCCCATCTCGTAGACGAAGCAAACGCGCGCCAGGTAGTCCAGGATGAAGCGGCGTGCCCACTCCGGGATGGGCCGCGCCTCCGGCCCGCAGTGGTGGATGTTCATGATGAAGATGGTCAGGGCTGTCGACGCAGTGATCATCGTCATGGTGGCGATGTAATACTTCCCTGAATGAACAAATGAATGAATGAATGAAGAGATCTGACAGCACACGCTTATGATTACGAAGACACTTCTGCTAAATACAAATGGAATTTGTCCATTTGTTTTGCACAGACATGTATAACCATGCCTGAATTTGGAAGCACATTTGTGGTGAATGAAGAAGACACACACACACACACAAAATGTTTTTTTCAAGTTCAAAACAGTTGTTTTCCAAAAATGAGGGTCTATTGAATAGACCCTTTTCACAGCAGGAACATGATAACATTAAGGGTGGGTTTGTTGGATGTAGGTGCGGCAGTGCACCAGTATAGACAAAACTAGACCAGTCAATATACATGGACCATGCTGGTGCTGCGACAGACATCAATAAAAACCCACCCAACCTTAATATTACAGGAACAGGAAGTTACTTTACCCTGCTGCTGACGATCTGCGAAAAGGGGTCGATTTGATGAATAAAAACACTCGGATGAAACAGGAACACAGGGATGCATAAGTCAACATGCACTCCCACAATGAAAACAGAACAGAGAGAGCAGCAGTGACCTATGAGCGGGACGCTCTCGGAGGGCGGCATGCTCTCGGCCACCAGCAGCTGGAAGACGGTGAGCGCCAGCAGCACGGTCACGCCCAGGGACACCTTCTCCCCGGAGTCGGCCGGCAGGTAGAAGCCCAGCGGCGCCAGGAAGGAGATCATCATGCAGGGGATGAGCAGGTTGAAGATGTAGAAGGAGGAGCGCCGCTTGAGGTTCAGCGAGAAGGTGATGTCCGGGTAGGGCTCCGAGCAGCAGCCGTACAGGATGACGTTCTTCTTGGAGGGCATGCCCAGCACCTGGATGGGCACAGGAGAGGGGGGAGTCCAGGAGGGATCCAGGGGGCATTTCTGATGTTTCTCTTGCGATATTGCTAAATAATGAGATCGACTATTGCTATGAATTGTGGGAGGGGGGGGGTCTCCCTGTTGCATTTGTCACTGCTACAGGCCACTAAAAGTGGCTTTCTGGGACTCCTCCAATATCGGGTGTAGGTGGATGTCGCATTGAGTTTGTAGTTGAATGGAGACAGAGCAGGTGGAATTCAATGGCAATATAAGAGGAAACACCACAACAATATTTCTGGGGTGTATAACAATATCTATCAACGTCACCATTGTTGCAGTAAAAATATTTGCATACCAGAATCCATGGCACACTGTATATGGGAGACATTAGAGATGGATAAACGTTGTGTTTTGTTCTACCTCCGGTAAGGTTCATCTAAAACTGTCAGGGACATTGTCACTACTCGACTATGAATAGTAAAACAGTAACTAGGATAGATTAAGCTGGGAAAAAGTTAAATGGGATGTTCGTATGGCACTTAGTACAGCATAGTACAATGCTGTACTATGCTGGAAACCTAGCTATCTTGCTTTACTTGTCCTTACTGTTCTTATTCTGGCTATTCTCGCTGTCAACCAGCAATTATGAGCACTTGAAACTTGTTCTATTAACCTTGCAATTATGAGTGCTTGAAACTTGAAACTTGTTTTATTCTAATCTTTGTGCACCATCAGCGATATGTGGCTGCCTCTCTTTCAACAAATGTACTTCTTGTAATTCACTTCAGTTAAAGGGGTCTGCCACACGCCCTACTTGCGCATTTAGATGTAAATGGATGTAATCTGGTCCGTAAATGTAAGGAAGCGGTTCATCCATCACACGTCACGTGACCTCACCTCCCACTCCACGTTGGGCACAAAGTCGACCAGGTCGGCGCTGTCCAGGGCGTTGACCAGGTCCATCTGGTTGCCGTTGTGCGTCCAGGAGCCGAAGGTGAGGCGGCACTGCTGCACGTCGAAGGGGAAGAAGGCCACGTCCACCGAGCACGAGCTCTTGGTGATGGCCGGCTGGTCCCACATCACCTGGCCGTCGTTGCGCAGCACCACGTTGGTCTCCATGGAGCTGGAGAACTGGTCGTTGGCGCTGAGGGCCAGTTGCCATGGTTTAGAGAGAAAGAGAGAGAGCGAAAGAGAGAGAGAAATGAGAGAAATGCAAAAAAAAACATTTAGTCGAGGAAGAGGAACATTTCTAGCTTTATACCGGTACTCCACAGTTACAGTTGAAATAATTTGTGACAGGATTCATCTTTGGTTGGGTGTATTTGTAACCAAAAATAAGATTTCATTCAATGATGCTGATTTAAACTTTCTTGTAAAGTGTTATCTGTGCATTGAACACAATGTATGTCAACCAGATTTAGACACAAAAAGCTATACTGATTTTGTGCCTTGAGTTGATGAGAAAACTGATTAATATTCAGTTTACTGTAGTTGTGATGCCCTTCTTGCCCTTGCCCATCACTGGTACTGATGGGCAAGAAGGGACGTAAAAGGCCACCAAAAAGAAGTTTATTGAGATATGTGTTTGTTCGTCTTCTCTAAAAAATCAGTGTTGTTCTTCGCCACCTCGCCCGAACTTGCAAGAACCTGTTGTAGAGGACAATGTCAGGCTTCCAGACGAGGCGGCTGGGGATGCGGATGGCGTCCAGGCCGTCATAGTCCTCCGCCTTCCAGGTCAGGTAGGCGTCCGTCCACATCTGCCGGTTCCACAGGTAGGTGGTCAGGATTTGGTTCCGCTCGTCCTGAGGAGGGTGAAGATGGAGCCCTGTTTACATGTGGCTTTGGATGACATAGTCCGGATAACTCATATGGAGCTGAATACCATATGAATTGATTCCGGGGGCAGCTGGAAGTACAAATGACACAAAACTGCGTGGGGGGGGGGAGATTAAGACTACACCCTACAATCCTGAGTCTTTCAAATATTATTTTCTGACTTTAAGATGTATATTAATATACTTTTTCCTGACAATACATTCGGGAGGTGTGCAGTGGATATGTTATGGTTATGTAGGTCCTGTTATCCATCAATTTATGGACTTTCTGAGCACATCGATGATTACTTAACTGTTAAATAATGGTGTGTGTGTGTGTGTGTGTGTGTGTGTGTGTGTGTGTGTGTGTGTGTGTGTGTGTGTGTGACGGCACACGGCGGCAGGAGGCTCTAGCATTACCATGTCGATGATCTGAGAGAGGGTGATCTGCAGGGTCACGTTGATGATGTGGTCGGTGTCCTCCACGGGGCGCAGGGCGCTGTTGTAGTTGGAGAAGAGGTCGCTCAGGAGCTTCTGGGCGTAGCTCCCGTGCGCTCCCAGGCATACTGCGAAAAAACACAAAAGATTCTGCCGGGTTCAGGTGTATGTGTGAGTGAGACAGAGAAAGAGAAAGAATGAGCGATAGGAGGGGACATCTCAATTGACACTCTTCAAGAAGTAAACCTCAAAAACGAAATACAATAGTAAAACCGTGAACTAAACTAGCTTTTTTTAAATATTTGCTAAATCGTAATTCATAGAAATACCCTAATTACTAAAGTAATCATTCATGTAAATAGATAATCAAATGTCTTCGCAAAAATCCACCATCTAATCCACCATCTAACTCTTATATGATGGTAACTGATTAATGAATCAACATTGACCATCACTTGCCCATTTAGTCAAATGGCACCTTGCCTTGAACATCACAGCATGCTTGCAGACTAATCCTAGTTCCCATTCCGAATAAAACACACTCATGGACTTTCCAACAGTATATTTTGTATTGCTGTTGCCTACATGGTCCATGAGGTGCCAGTGCTTTGACACGGCAGGAATATGTTTGCGGCAGTGAAAGTGTTGCATCGAACTGCAGCCTCGTTGCTCACAGCTCATAAATATCTCTCTCTTAGCCAAAATCAAGTTAGCTATTTGTAGGGAGGGGACGTACTATTCGTACAGTATGGAGCAACAAGACATGTTTACACATAAACAACGCATTTGGCAACAGTGATGGAGCATTTTGTCCCGATTACAATCCTGCACGAGTGCTTAACTTCATACCCACTTTCCAACAGAGAAGTATGTTTACATGCGTAGTTCTGTCTGGGTAAGGCGTAATACACGTTATGATCATTTAATGGACTAGCCTACTGTTTACCCTGTTTATATAGCCACTATATCAAGTGGTATTCAGCTGAATGCTAAATCCAATCATGGAATTGTACGATATTGATACAAAATGGATGACTCGATCCATCAACTGAATCTTGTCGTGTTATGTTCATTTGCATCCATATTTGCAACATTGAACACACAAAACAAGACAATGAGCATGTTAACATAGAAGGATCCCTGTTGCGGTACTTTCTCCCATAAAGGTTTTACAATATGTTTAGATCTCTCATTAGGCCAAGATCTGTGGCAGACAAACACCCTAAAACAATTATAGGTCCAAGAGGAGCGTTTGTCTGGCACAATTATTATTGCTATTGTGGATCGATCACACTGATCGGTCATTAAAAGGAAAGGAAAAAGTCAGAGATGGTGGCGCTGGAGGCAAACAAAGTGTCAAAGCGTCCATGTTTTATTTTGTAGGCAGAAGCAAAACAAACCAGTCTTGCAGTGTGAAAATGGATTGGCTGATAGCTATTGCCATGTTATTTTTAATCATATGATTAAGTTCACACTTGATTTGCATTTTTATATCATGTGGCAAAATGTTTACCATATGGGGCACAGAGATATTTCCATTGCTAAAGTTATAAGCTTACCACAGCGCCACCTGTTGGCCATCATTTATTTGCCCCTAAAGAAAATCCAATCATGATTACATACAGTATAGTAACACTGTTTCCCAAAAATAGTACCACTGAAATAAGTGGACACTCCAACGACAGGACGGCTGCTGATTGTGTACGTTTAAATTTGGATTGGTGTGTCTAAACAAAGACCATCACAACATTCAAATGTCTGATGCAGCATTTTCTATGTATGCCACAAGTATCCTATTGTCCATCACACACCTGTGGTTGATGATTGCTTTGTTTTTCTTGATTCATGATCTAGTTTTGTTACATTCGTTTTGTCGCAATTATTTTCTGTGTTACTCAGAATGTAGGCCTAACGCTCCAATAGCGCTACTCAATAGGTCACTACCCTCCTATGTTGCGATCATAGCCATAACACTGGGACAATGAACAGTGCACATATTTCTCTGGAAATAATTCAATCAGGATCGACTAATCACCAACATGGCAACGTGATGAATTCACAATTAACTGTTGACTCCGTATAAGGGGATTGCAAGCGGCTAATCGGAGGAGGGATGGCGGGAGGTGAGGGAAATGTCAGCCGGAGGACGGTTACAGATAGCATCACTTTGTCACCAGCGGAAGAACCAAACAGCCTTCTGGCAGAACCACAGACAGCCGTCGGCTCAACTCCGCCAGTTTTCAAAGAGCCTTAAAAGTCCAGGATGTTTTATGTGGAAGCCGCCGGTCTTGCATGTCCTCCCTGTATGTCACGCACACTCAATGGACTGCGACTGAAGCAGCAGGAATGATGTGGGGGTGAAGATGGTGGATGGAAACGCGTGTGAAGGGAAGACGTGGATGATGGAATGAATGTGTTTTGATCTCTTATTTGTCCAACCTTACGAAACAAAAAATGTGCAACAATGACGGCATATAATGTATTTTTTTAAAGTATAACATTATATATTTGCAGATATAACAGTCATTAGCGCTTGTAAAAAGGCATTGGAACAGCACGAGAATGATGGCGCAGCTAAACTCAATCATTGGGTCAATGTTGGTGTAAAGTTGTTCATTTTCAGGCCTCAAGCAGTGCATGAAGAGCGTGAGAGACCCTGGCTTACCGGCATTCCTTCAAACTACCGTATATAGCAACACGGTGGGAGAACTCAAGTCCTGAAGTGCGTGTGAACTGTGAACACCCCCTGGGGTGAGGACTAGTCCTTATCCCAAAGACAGATGCTATTGGGGCGGATGGGGCGGCGCGGGGGGCGGGGGGACTCAACATATGTCATCTGTCGGTTTTTTGGCATCTAAAAGTGAGATGAATGGAACGAGAAAACAACAAAGTAGAAGAAGAACGAGCCTTGGGATGGAGAAAGAGCAACAACGGCAGACAGAGATAGAGTTGGAGAGAGTTTGTGGAAAGAGAAGGACACGAGGAAGGAAGGAAGCAAGAGACAGGGTTAGAGAGAGAGAGAGAGAGAGAGAGAGAGAAAAATAGTTGACATGCCTTGTATTAAAAAGGAAGCAGTCAGCATCCAAGTCTGTTCCAATGACCTACAGCTCCCCCAACTTTGGATTGAGCAATGAGAGCGGGACATCAAGAGGCCAGTAGAGAGAGAGAGAGATTTGCCTTGAACAAATAAGGACATCTGGAGGCCCACGGAGAACCTGTGGCCTTTATAGAGAGCAAGATCATATTTCATCTGACTCCAGGGTTAAGGGGGGTTGGGGATTCATGGGGAGAAAAGGCAGAGGTGGTTGCTTACAGATGTAAGCAACAGCAACCATCTCTGCACAGCCCACGCCCCCCTCCTCCCCGCTCCCATCCACCGCCACACAACCAAAAGGCCAACAAACAAACACAACAGACTGAGCACATCCTTCCACCGCAGCTAAAGCAAAAACACAAAGGGACTTGAACATGCACACACACACACACACACACCACACACACACCACACACACACACACACAACACACACACACACACACACACACACACACACACACACACACACACCACACACACACACACACACACACACACACACACACACACACACACACACACACACACACACACACACACACACATCAGAAGTTGTCTGTTTAAAGGTAAGAGGAACACAGTTATCATGCTTTTTTCACACACGATCGTACTACGCAAACATGTGTCTGGACATTTTTAGCATTTTAGAGTGGTGTTTGTCTCCAATCATCATTAGCGCACACACCAAGAAGAAAGAATGAGGACATAGATGCGAGAGTGATCGAACATCAAAGATCGCTGTGTGTGAGAGAGCGGAGGCGAGATGGAGTGTGGAATGAGCGAAAGGGAGGGGATGGGAGCAAGCACGTGTGATTCATTGAGTGAAAGACAGCTCGTAGATCTGCTAAGTTCTAATGTCTTACTATCTGTCAGTGGCTTTACACATTATCTCTTGTATTACGTGAAGAGAGAGAGATATACGCCTATTCACATTGTATTAAACATGTAGTTCATATTTGTACTCTATTAAGTGTATCTTAGACCTCGCCACTTTCGCAGTCAATGATTTTAACATGAATCTAGTTATTATATTAGGATATGTCTCAATTCATGGTGTATACAAGTCAGCTCATCCACCCCAGCACCAGCCACGCCACGTACCTATCACTCCTCCTCTCACTATCATCATCTTGCGAGTGAGAATAATCAATATCATATATTATCTGTGGTTTGTTGTTCTTGTTGACCGCACTGAAAATGTACCAGAAGAACCAACACACATTCATACCTGCGTTGTTTTACCCCAAAACAAAACCTGGTGTTCAACCCCCTCCATTCATTCATATAGTTTGTGTGGTTTAATATGCGCGCCGAGGGGTGAGGGGCAATTCTTGATCAATGTTTTGTTGGTTTTTTGTTCTCTGGGGGAGTATGGGAACACGCCTCCCAGTCCGAACCCAGCCAGCCCCTGACTGCAAAAGCAGGCCTATTGAGCGAGCAGTTAGTAGAAAAAAGACTGGTACACCTACAAAAGATATCTGAAAGATATGAATATGACCAGTACCAGAGGTGCTCTCCAAGAGAACCCATCAATAACTGTGGTTGTGGAGAATAGGAATACGATGTGTAACATATGGTACATGGGAATACAAGAGGACGTATTAGAGACAGCTCACTGAGTCGAGATAGAATACGATCTTATGACAGTTCAGTTCGCCTCACACAAGCTCCATGCACAGGCAAAGGACAGGATGGAATGAGAGTGAATATTTTATTCATGTATAGAAAAGAGATCAAGTGTGATAGAGTCACAGAGTACCACGGAGTTGTAGGAGGTCGACTATGCTTGAGAATAAGAGAAAACAGCTACTGTGCCAGTTGTTACAGCAAAGGCTAGCACCATGGTAACAGACAAGACACCTGACTCAGGAAACCATGTACTGCACACGTAAGGCAAAACGGCTCAAGCAAACATGTGGGCACTTTATGTAATATTGAAAAGCTCAAGTTATATGTCTGTGAGGAAGAGAAGAGAGGAAGAGAAGCGTTATACCTCTGCACTGAGGATATGAGGAACTTTTTCCAAAACGTTGGACCACACCAAAACATAGGAAAACCTATGTGGAGATAAGAATGAGCAGTGGACCTGTTAAGTTTGCAGGAAGAAAAGACGCGCGCGCATGAAGAGCTTCGATGTCTTCCCTTTTTCCTCCATTAATGGGGATCGAGAACCTCACTTTCCACGCCTCGCTTAAAAAGAAACAAAGAGAGACGGTAGTGACTCCATAAGATGGGTGTTACTCATTGATCAGGAGTGCTAATAACGTGAATGTGATCAGGGCTAATGCAGAATTATATAAAGATAAATCTAATCTACCCCCCTTGGAAAAGATCCAAGTGTTTTTTGCAGCATGTCCTTAGATATGTAGTATATCATAGAGGTCTTAAGAGTATGTTCAGGGTATACGCAGAAGAACTAGTATTCCTCTCCATGACTAAGTCCAACACTTGTTTAGCAGACTGGGTATCCTGGTCTAGGGAGGATTCATATGAAAGTAGAAAACATACAGGGAGTGAGATAATGAATCAATAGGGAGGAGGCTTGATTTAAAAAAGACGAAAGAGTGAAGAATTTTCAAGACTAGCACCAAAACTGCTAGATTGTCATAAATGTTTAAAGATGTCATTACGAATACAGTGGTCTTGATGACGACTCATCTTTTATTTTGGGGTTAAATTGGCGCAGTGTGTTATTTAGTGATATTGAACTCATACCTCGATACATACATGTAGTTCATTTAAACATTATAGAACGCATACGATTTAGATACTTTGAGAATATGTGTATAGCGTTGGAGTAATGACCTCGAGGAGAGAGCCTTTGCACCCAGTTGAGCTGGTGGGTCATGAGAGAGAGCTAGGCGCGTGTCGCCATACTTATGATATGACTCACTCAGATACTATCAATACTATGAGTAACATGATTATAGAATTGTGCGATGGAAATGCAAGGAGTGGCGTGGAGAATGTGTTCTAGATTATAATCCGCAGTATACAATCCACTTCTATACACGACTATTAAGTGAGCAGATGTGTGGTGTGGACTATATTTATATTACTCTCATTTCTAAAACACCTGATAAAAAGCAGGATTGTGACTACATATGATCATGGCGATAGAGATGACACACTCCACGCGCGTACTCATGAAAGGTACATGTTTAACCTGAAATCGATGGATGGCACTCATATTGAAGCTGAGATATACATATTTCTTTCAGAGTCAGCGTTCTTATATAGGTCTGAACTCAATATCTCAATAACAATGAGCGGATTCTCAATTATTAAAGGTCACATAACGCAATACGTAGATCGATTTGTAGTTTCAGTAGGCTATGTTTGAGGATACGTGTACACAATCATAGGTTTGCATTTTGCAAATCGCATGCTTTTTTGTAGAGTAAAGAGGCGTAGTACTTTAATGTGCAGCACGCTTAGAGGACGACTTCAAGAGTTAGGTCAGACAGTTCAGAGATCGAGCAATCCTCTCGCGACGGACGTTCCATAGCAAGGCACTCGAGCAGCTTACAGTAGCTCTGACCTGGCAAAGATGAATTACTTCCATCGCGATAATCTGGTGGGATTTATAACTGGAGAACCTAGTGTCCCAGCATACGGTGCACGACGAGGAGAGCAGGTACAATGGGTACTCAAAGGAGAGCTGCTTGAGATCCCTTGAGGGGCCTGGGGCATAAGAGTGCCAGAACACAGCGAGTCTTTTCTTGTTTGATCAGATGAACGAGGCATATCATTTTTAGGCACTTTTAAGAAGTGTTTCTTAGTGTCTTTGACCTGAAGAAATACTCTGCTTCAGAGGAGGGTCTTCTGAGGATGCTGCCAGTGGTCAAAGCCTCCAAAACATCTCTGTAGGTTCACTAATAACATGTATTACAATATACACAATATAGCACAATATACATAATACTAAACGTTATAATATTATACTGAAAACATGATTACTACAAAACATCAATATATATATGTGTGTGTATTTACACCCAATGCATCATTATAGTTTATTGATCTCATATGTTAACATTATCTAGACTAATGAAACATAAAGCCACAGTTCCTAACGTGTTCCTGTTTATTCTGTGTGAAGGCTGAATGGCTGTCATCTGTCAGAGAGATGCTGTGAAGCTCTGGCCTCAGTTCTCAGCTCCAACTCCTCTAGTCTGAGAGAGCTGGACCTGATTTCACATCGCTGCAACAGTGGTGGGACATTGGTAAATGTCAAATAAAACAATTGTGTCAGCAGTACACTCTCAATGCCACAAGAGACAGAGCCAGGTCAATGAGAGAACTGGAGATGGATTTGGTGGACCTACAATCTTTAGTTGATTCCACAGGAGATCGAGGCCATATTAAGGCTCTCACTACAAAAAGAATTGCTTTGGCCAACCTGCTAGGTACTGCAGCACAGGGGGCGCTTGTAAGATCCCGGTTTCTGAACGCAACACAGATGGATGCGCCATCACAGTTTTTCTTTAATCTGGAGAAAAAAAATGGCCAAAGAAAACTTATTCACTCACTTGTTGCCAACTGTGGGACAACAATTTCAGATCCTACAGATCTAAGGAGATATGCAGCTGATTTTTATAGCCCACTATACAAGAGTGAATTGAAAGAGAACCCCCTATTGGCCGAGTCATTCTACAATGGTTTACAAAAGGTCCAGCCTGACGGCCACTATGGATGCAGTACTTTCGGCAGAGGAGCTTTATGCTGCAGTACAGGGGCTGCAAAGTGGTAAGGGCTCCAGGAATTGATGGGTCTGCCTGCCGACTTCTATAAGAGTGTTTCTGGTCAGTGATAGGGGCAGATGTTCCCACTGTATTGAGGGACAGTCTGGCTTGGAGGCGGCTACCAAATGCAGCTGTCGGAGGGCTGTCGTAAACGCTTGCTATCCTAAGAAGGGAGATTACAGCAGATTAAAAAACTGGAGGCCGGTGTCCGTTGCACTGGTACTGATTTACAACACTTCTGTCAAAGGTGGCTGGCACCAGGCTAGGACGGGCTGATGGAGGAACGTCATTCACATAGATCAAACATACCGTGTGCCTGGCAGGTTGATCACTGACAATGTTCATCTAATTAGGAACATTTTGGAAGTCTCTGGTTCTTTGGGTTTAGAGACTGGTCTTATTTCCATGGACCAGGAAAAGGCTTTTGACCGGGTTGAACATCAGTACTTGTGGCAAACCTGTGGCACCGCCTAGCATGTGTAGACCCCCCGCCAAACCTGCTAGCCAAGATTCAATCTGTTTTAGTACATTTCTTTTGGGACAACCTTCATTGGCTTCCACAAAGCATACTGTATGTCCCCAAAGACGAAGGTGGCCAAGGACTGGTGCATCTGGCGAGCAGAGGTGCAACATTCAGACTCCAGTTCATACAGAGACTACTAACTGGCCCAAAAGGCCTCGTCTGGAGACCCCTGGCATGTACTGTTCTCAAGCGCTTCGGTAATTTGGGATTACATTTTTCCTTGTTTTTAATGGATTTTAATTTCAGAGATCTCAAGAGCCTCCCTGGGTTCTATCGAAGCCTTTTTACAGTATGGAACCTTTTTAAGAAATGGAGCGCGAACTATTTCGTCGCTGCATTGGTTGCTGTGTGAGCCGGTGGTGATAGGGGGTCGGCTAGCTGGCAGCTGCCTGACAGGACCGACACTATTGAAAAAACTGTGTGTCGCAAAAGTCACAATTTTGGGCCATGCGGTGGAGCTGGCTGGGCCCGAACCTAGATGATGCTGCAGCTTTGGGTGCACATCTGGGAGTAACATCAACACGGATTACACAACAACTCTTGGACAACTGGAAACATCAGCTTACTGCTCATGAATGCACTCTTTTAAAGCTCCTATTGTAATGGCTCTCGTCAGCCCTGATTTCAATGATTCCGTTCCATCCATGAAACTTTGTCCTGATTTAAAGAGTGCTCAGGGGTTGGTTTTTAAACAACGATAAAGTGTTGGTTTTAGAGAATCTTACCGGCAAACTGTCATATTACTTGTGTGTCAAGGTTTTTAAACAGATGCAGTCTGAATGGTCGGTCTGACTGTCCCTGGAGGGCTCACTTGGGCCTGAAGGGGGATGTCACACCAGGATGGGGGGTGCTCTACAAAACCACCGTTAATCAAGAAGGATAGGTGATCTGCAGTGGAGGGTTCTGCATGGGATTAACTCTTTTATTTTCTGTTTTAAACCCTGGTGTGTCAAAACATTATGTCCCTTTTTGCACACAGAGGGAAACAGCTTTTCATTGTTTCTTAGAATGTCACAGACTGTACTCTTTTTCTGCTGCTATCAAGGTTCTTTTTGTTATTTGGAGAAAGTTTTCTCCAAACCCAACTTCATTTTTGGTTTTAAAGAAAGCAAGTTATCAAAACAAAAATGGAAACTTCTGAATTTCATGATTGGCCAAGGAAAGATGGCAATCTACCTGAGTCGGAAAAGGAAAATAGAAAATTCCTCGAGTATCGAGGCACATTTGTGGTTCACCCCGACTGGTTAAGTCCAGGATGAAGGTCGATTTCAGATACTACAAAGAAATGAGACCATAGATAGCTTCATCAGTATCTGGTGTTAACAGAGGAGCACTGTGCTCTGTTGATGAAGGGGAGCTGATCTTTGATGAGCATTTGGTTTAAACAAATGTTTTTGAGGTTTTTTCTGTTTTGTTTACATGTTGAATGTTAACGGTTTCATATACTTTACTGTACTTCTTCTTTTTATTGTATGTGGGTTGTTATGTTGATTTAAGTATATAAAAGTATTGTCACTTATGTTATTGTAAGATGCAGAAATGCTTTTTAAAATCAAAATCTCTCTCTCTCTCTCCCATCACCACTCCACATGGAATATATGGCAGTTAAGAGAGAAACACACACAAACAACCTACACACAATGACCAAATGATGTGATCAAATAACAAATGATATCATTGATTTAAAAAAGGTCCCCTGTATGTATTGAAAAGGGAGACAGAAATCAAAAGTTATTTTTTACGTGAGGCTTTTCATAGAATAATTTCTCACTTCCTGTCAATGTGTGGGGAAGAGCAGAAAAAGTGTTTACGGGTCAAGTATAAAAACACAAAGACCAATGGGGTGTAACTAAAAGCTGGATGGGTCATGAGAAAGTAGTTAGACAAAGTGGAAGGAAAAAGCTGCTGTGTGATGTGGTGTGTGTGTGTGGTGTGTGTGCTGTTGCTGTGTGTGCGTGTGTGTGTGTTGTGCTGTCCTGAAGAACTCTCTCACAGCCAGATGTTTCAAACACCTGGGGTCTTTAGCCACTGGAATGTAGCATGGGCTGTTTATTATTATTACGAGTTTAACAAATACTGCGAAAAATGATATCCCATCTGTATAGATACCCAGGATAGATTCCAACCTAGGGCCGCTACGTAGCACTCCACTCCCTCTCCTTTAACCTAGCTTCCTGTCTCTCTTCACTGTCCAAAGACGACATATAAGACCATTACAAAAATGGTATGGCCTAATTTAATTTCATAAAACATACATGGCCATAGTATAGTGAATTTCACCATGCTTAAGGATTAAAGGCTTGATGTTATCATTCACTCTCTCACTCTCATTTAGTTTTGAGTGTTTTCAGCTGTTAAAATCCCCCCAGTATAGTCTAATCCCACCTCTCTTGGTAGGTTCAGGGGGGGTGAGAATAGTCTGCACTTTTTCCCTGTGGATGGATTATAGGAGTGTGGAGGAGTGGAGGAGCTTAGAAGAGGGGATGAGGGAGGACCACTGAGGGTGTGAACATGTCTAATCCCAATATGAACAGGGATTTTCAGCTTTGAAGATAAATAAGTCAAAACTCAGGTCCCAATATTATAGCGTTACAGGGGAAGCAACATTAAAGAGGAATAAAACAAGTTGGCCGAAATATCTCAGACTCTAGCCTTGTGTGTATTCCACATTTCATTAGTTTTATTGAGATAATGAGACATTTTAAAGCTGTATAGCAGAGAGTAGGCCTACTTCTTCAATCAAATCAAATGTGTTTTGTTAGTCCGGCCCCTGCTAAGTACCATTTGGTCTGTTACGTCCCTTTAGCCTCAAATGAGTTTGACGCCCCTCCTCAAAGCACTTGTCTTTCTGTCCACTGGTCTCTCTCTGTCTCTCTCTTTCTCTCTCCATCTCTCCATCTCTTTGTGTCGGCCAGTTAACAACCACCATGAGTGCTTTCTTTCAAGTCCACGGTGTCAACAGCCTCGGTGGCCCTCGTAAAATTCAAGGCCGCACACGTGAACGCTGCTGATAACGGCCGCGTTTGTCCGCTTTGCTGCTGCGTGGGAACACCACCTGATCCGCCAATCCGCACAGCACCACCACCCCCACCCTCCTCCACCTCCATAATAAGGACACTTGAATCACACACACACACGCAATGTGATTACATCACATTGCGTGTGTGAGCTTGTATGTATTTATGTGTGTGTGTGTGTGTGTGTGTGTGTGTGTGTGTTACATGCATGCCTGTTTAAGGCCCCAGATGGTGGGGATTATAACGATTAAGAGGGATGGGAGGATGGAAGTCGAGCAACGGGGAGGAGAGAAAAGAGAAGGGTTGTTGAAGGGTTGAAACACAGCCGACTGACCAAATAGTGTAATCTGAGGAGATGAGTCTCAGAGCGCGCGTACACACACACACGTGCACACTTGACTTGCTACACATCCAGATGTGTAGCAAGTCAAGCGCAAACCAAACCAGTCCGAAAAATGGGAATTGTATTGGAAACATGTCTGAATCTTCCCAAAGACATTCTAACATCAATCAAGTATCAACAAGTGATGCCAAAGTGACCCTGATCATGGCACTGAGTCCAGTGTGCTCAGAGTGAAAGGATGAGGTAGATCTACACAGTTGTATCCGTTGAGTAGCAGTACATGCAATCTACAAATGTATTATTGATACAAAATGTAAAAAAAAAAGATATGTTTAAGTATAGAAATAAATATAATTATGATACATTTAAAGCAGAAACAGTGAAATGGAACAATGCTGCCGTTTACTGCCACCTTATAACGTATCATTCGACTGTATGCAACAACAACAACAAAAATAATAATAATAATACTGAGAAAGTAAACGTACCTGGAAATAAAGTGAGACCCAAGATGAAGAAGAAGAGCGACGAGCCACGAGGAGTCATGTCGCCGACACGAGACCACACCTGGCGAGGAGAGCCGAGCGCGAGGGACGACTGCTGGACCGGCGCGTGCCTGGCTCGAGGTGGAGTGGCGCCGTGCTGCCTGCGACCACAGGGCGCGAGCCGCACGAGGGGACGAGCGCGCGCGCGCGCGAGCGAGAGAGCGAGATGTGGAATACAACCTCCATAAAGACTGTCAATCACCTGTCAATCCCCCTTTATTATTATATATATTTAAATATATATATATAGGCCCTATAAAGATTTTTTTTCTCTTTCTTTTCCATTTTTCCATTGTATTTCATTTTTGTATTTTTTGTATTTTGTTTATATATATAACATGACACATGTTGTATATAAAATAGTTTTGCAAAAGCCCACATTAACATGACACACGCCTCATATTAACATTACATACACACGCCTCATATTAACATGACACACATCTCGTATTAACATGACACACGTCTCGTATTAACATGACACACGTCTCGTATTAACATGACACATGCCTCATATTAACATGACATACGCCTCATATTAACATGGCACGTCTCGTATTAACATGACACACATCTCGTATTAACATGACACCCACACGCCTCATATTAACACGACACACACCTCATATTAACATGACACACGCCTCATTAACATGCCATCCACACGCCTCATATTAACATGACACACGTCTCGTATTAACATGACATCCACACGCCTCATATTAACATGACACACGCATCATATTAACATGACATCCACAGCCTCATATTAACATGACACACGCATCATATTAACATGACATCCACACGCCTCATATTAACATGACACACGTCTCGTATTAACATGACATCCACACGCCTCATATTAACATGCACGCATCATATTAAATGACATCCACAGCCCTCATATTAACATGACGCACGCAATCCATATTAAACATGACATCAACAGCCTCATAAATCTAACCATGACACAACGCATCATATTAACATGACATCCACACGCCTCATATTAACACGACACACGTCTCGTATTAACGTGACATCCACACGCCTCATATTAACATGACATGTCTCGTATTAACGTGACATCCACACGCCTCATTAACATGCCATCCACACGCCTCATATTAACATGACATCCACACTTTAACAGTAACATGACACCCATGCCCTGAGAATGTTGCCATGTTTGTAACTAACTTACTAACGTGCGTGTGTGTATGTGTGTGTGCGTGTGTGTATGTGTTATCTCTCTACCTCAGTGTGTGTGTGTGTGTGTGTGTGTGTGTGCGTGTGTAATGAATGGTAAGATAGGTAAAACACCAATGATCTGGGATGGGACTTCCACACAAGTGTAAACCACACAAGTTAGAAAAGTAGTATATTTATTAAATATCTGTGGGTTCTCTTTAAAACAAGCAAATCATGATACCATGTGCCAGGTATGGAATAGAATAAATATACAAAGTCACCACCATAAATAGTTGAATGGATTAAATACAGACTCAAAAAGCACTGCACACAATATGAACACTCCAAAGCACTACACTATCAAAGGGGATCCTTACACAAAGGCAACTCACACAAGGTGGGAATTCACAGCAATCAAACACGTGAGTTAACCGGTAGTCAGGGCCGGCGCATGCGCTGGGCAATCTGGTCAATTGCCCAGGGCGCCAAGCCACTAGGGGCGCCAAAGGGCGCCGCGCAACCGCTGAAAAGTTTTATTTTGAAATGGGAAAAAACGGTGTTAATTTAAGGCAGGTCTTTAGAATCACAAAGATACTTAAACGTTGTATTTCCAAGACGAAAAATGTGTTTTCAGAGTGATATGCATGACAGCGTCTGCCACCGACTTTCAACCAGTGCGCAGCGTGCGCCTATGAGCCGTACAGCGCATGTACCTGTTCATTCCAGAGCCAGTAACCTGCTTATTTGCCATCGTTGTGTGTGGTCGGTAACGTTGTTATAATAATGTTGGTGTTAACAGCGTACTGGTTTTAAATAGCTGACAGTAATATGACGCATTTTATCACGTGTTTTGTGAAGTCCACATGGGGGGCGCACTTTCGTTATTTTGCCCTGAGCGCCTGACTGCCTCGCGCCGGCACTGCCGGTAGTTGGACTAACTATACGACACTATTCGCACTCCAGGCCATGGCCATCAATCTACAGATACTGGGGGTTTATGCTCAAAGAAAGAAACCAACAAACAAACAAACAATAATGTAGCCTACGATGGTTACAGCGCAACCCTCCCCCGTTCCTTTAACAATAGGATACAACCATACTGTGCGCAAGAAAGCGCTGAGAAGGCACACTATAAGCGGATGGAAACAAAAAATACAAAAGGAGTTCGCTACTTAAACATGACCATAATCTTAAAACACGAGTGATATAAAACAGATACTCATGCAGTACAGGTCACGGTGCGCGTCCCACTTGGCACAGTTTCGGGAGTAAAAGAGTTCGGTGCCAAGCGGCTGACATGCGCACAATGAGGCCCTGTGCCTCATTGGGCGGAGCCTCCCTGACCTCCCCCAGCTCTTCCCACAGGATCTTCGGGTTCCCGGTCCACTACACCGACGTGTCCAACATGGGCCGCAGCACCCGGCAGAAACTGCTGGGCCGGTCCTGGAGCGTCCCGGTCATCCGGCACCTCTTCGCTCTGCTCAAGGACTACTTCGCCTGCGAGTAAACGACCCCGACGATGACCAGAGCGCCACTTCTTTATCGTGATTTTAGAGCATTTTAATCAGTAGTTGAATACTTAATGTGTTTTCATTGAGTAGATGTGGAACAGTGTTAATTATGTTGCTTAACTAGTTTAGTGATTGACGTGATTTCACTAAAATCACTCACGCCATCGGGCTTGTGTGCCTCCGTTTTATGACGTTTTGTTTCTGTTCAGTATATACATTTTGAGTGCAAATTAGTGAAATGTGCTATTTTTGTATTGGTTGATTTTGTTTATTTATTCATTTAGTGGCCTATATCTATATATATGCATATATATATGTTTTACTCAATAAAACACAGCTTGCTGCTGTATTGATGGGTCTTTGGTTTAGTTTTGCAAGAACGTTTTTTTATGAGTATATGTAATTAAGTACATCATTAGAATAGAATAGAACTTTATTTATCCCGAAGGAAATTCTTGTGCCAGGTTACACAGCGATACAGTATAAAACAGAATGATAAAAAAAACAACTAAACAACAAAAAATAAACTAAAGGATTTACAAATGTACAGTTAAAATATACAAGTATGAAGGCATGATAAGATATTCGAGGGCAAAAACAATTTGCCATGATTGAAGTGAAATATTATTGGACACGACATTAAGAATTAAGAATATTGCACATGATGATGAGATGATATAGATCGTATTTAGACAGAATGATAATGATAATATAGCACATGATAAAGTATTGCACATGATGTTATATTGCACGTAAAACTGTGGAAATTGCACATGATGTTGAGAGATAATATTGCACATTATATTGCTGTGTTCATTGTCTTGTAGGGGGGAGTTATAGGGAGGAGTTATAGAGTTTGATGGCCACAGGCAGAAAGG
>PIJE02002652.1:47500-50477 GCA_002895965.2 Coryphaenoides rupestris
ATACAGCACTTTGATATATGTCATAACATGTGAGTGTAAAGACATTTAGTTGTGTAAGTACTAGTTTGTGTGGAGTGTGTGTGGTTGGTGGCTGGTTTAAGCAGCCTCACCCGGCCCAAGGTAGGAGCCCCATTCGAATTGTCCAAAAAATAAGTAAATAAGTAAGTCCTTTCCTACCTACTTTACCTTAACCCCGTTAGGGGTTTAGGTAAAGAAAGGAGAATTCATAAGGACTTAAGAAAAGACAACTGTGCTGTTAAGAGAATCGGACTCTTACACTAAGATACATCAGGGCTTAGGGGCGGCAGTAGCTCAGGAAGTAAGAGTGCTTGTCTGCCAACCAGAAAGTTGCTGGTTCGTTTCCTGGGCTCTGTCTAGCTAAGTGTCGAGGTGTTCCTGAGCAAGACACCTAACTGCTCCATAGTGTGTGGTGGTGGCTGGTTTAACCTTTGGACTTTGGGTGCCTTCGCTGCCCAATTATGCTTATTTACAATACTGTTAATATGCACTGTCCCTGACAAGTAAACTAAATAAAATAAAATAAAATAAATGCACCGCAGGCGTGCAGCCTCACCCGGCCCCAGACCAATCAGCCTGACTCGGGCCAGGTGAGGCTGCTTAAACCAGACACCAACCAATGTAATAGATGAGCTGCCAGTGTCACGTCATTACCTGTCATCACCCAGAGTGGAGCTACTGGGAGGCTCCTGTCCTCCGTTGTCCACATCCGGTGTCTTCGGGCCCCGCTTCCGCTGTTGGATTTAAAGTCATAGAAAGTGCTACAATTAGACAACCATTACAATGTATTTGTAGTTAGCTGTTGGCATTCTGTGGATACAATTACTTTCCACTGGGAAATTCAGCTGCAGGACATAAACAAATCATCAAAAAGTACACAACGTAAACATGAAAAACACCATAGATATATCCATGATAAGAGAGAAAAGCTGTGGTGAAAGTACCTTGAGGAAGCGAGCCCATCGTGGCCACCGGCAACGCACCGAGCTCCTCTGCTCCTGCTGTCCGGTCTCAGGTGGACTGCAGGCGGTCTCAGAGTCTCGGGCCTTCATCACAAACATCAATCGTAGTTTGATTTAGTATTGATCAGAATAATGAAACATTTCTACATGTTGATGTCACTTTCCAAACTGCAGAGTTAACAAGCTCAAAATGAACATTTGATGTCTTTAAATGTGTGAATGCATGTCAGGCTCTTGGTTCCTACGTCACAGAGTTTACAAGGACAGCAAAACATACTTGCTCTAAAATGAGAATATCTCAATATAATAACACCAATAGGCCGCAAAACATACTTGCTCTAAAATGAGAATATCTCAATATAATAACACCAATAGGCCACAAAACATACTTGCTCTAAAATGAGAATATCTCAATATAATAACACCAATAGGCCACAAAACATACTTGCTCTAAAATGAGAATATCTCAATATAATAACACCAATAGGCCACAAAACATACTTGCTCTAAAATGAGAATATCTCAATATAATAACACCAATAGGCCACAAAACATACTTGCTCTAAAATGAGAATATCTCAATATAATAACACCAATAGGCCACAAAACATACTTGCTCTAAAATGAGAATATCTCAATATAATAACACCAATAGGCCAGCGAAACATACTTGCTCTAAAATGAGTATCTCTCAATATAATAACACCAATAGGCCACAAAACATACTTGCTCTAAAATGAGTATCTCTCAATATAATAACACCAATAGGCCACCAAAACATACTTGCTCTAAAATGAGTATCTCTCAATATAATAACACCAATAGGGCCCCAGCGAAACATACTGCTCTAAAATGAGTATCTCTCAATATAATAACACCAATAGCCACAAAACATACTTGCTATAAAATGAGTATCTCTCAATATAATAACACCAATAGGGCACAAAACATACTTGCTCTAAAATGAGAATATCTCAATATAATAACACCAATAGGCCACAAAACATACTTGCTCTAAAATGAGTATCTCTCAATATAATAACACCAATAGGCCACAAAACATACTTGCTATAAAATGAGTATCTCTCAATATAATAACACCAATAGGCCACAAAACATACTTGCTCTAAAATGAGAATATCTCAATATAATAACACCAATAGGCCACAAAACATACTTGCTCTAAAATGAGTATCTCTCAATATAATAACACCAATAGGCCACAAAACATACTTGCTCTAAAATGAGTATCTCTCAATATAATAACACCAATAGGCCACAAAACATACTTGCTCTAAAATGAGTATCTCTCAATATAATAACACCAATAGGCCACAAACATACTTGCTCTAAAATGAGTATCTCTCAATATAATAACACCAATAGGCCACAAAAACATACTTGCCTACTAAATGAGAATATCTCAATATAATAACGCACCAATAGGCACACAAACCATAACTGCTCCTAAAATGAGGAAGATCTTTCCCAATATAATAACACCCAATAGGCCAGCCAAAACATAACTGCTATAAAGATGGAGTATCTCTTCAATATAATAACACCAATAGGCCACAAAACATACTTGCTATAAAATGAGAAGATCTCAATATAATAACACCAATAGGCCACAAAACATACTTGCTCTAAGAAATCAGAATATCTCAATTAAAATAACACCAAATAGGCGCACAAAACATACTTGCTCTAAATGAGAATCATCTCAATATAATCACCAATAGGCCACAACCATACCTTGCTCTAAAATTGAGTAATCTCTTCAATATAATAACACCAAATAGGGCCGCAAAACCATAACTTGCTCTAAAAATTAGACATATCTCAATATAGATAACACCCAATTAGCGCCACAAAACATACTTGCTCTATCGTAAATGTATCCTCATATAAACACAATAGGCAAAAACATACTTGCTATAAAATAGAAGATCTCAATATAATACACACCAATAGGGCCAGCGAAACATACCTCTCTC
>PIJE02002653.1:0-19904 GCA_002895965.2 Coryphaenoides rupestris
GAACCCTCAACAGACTTTCACATGACTGTGTTTGGCCACTATATTCACAGCAGGAGATTCCTGAGGCTGACACCGGGGAGACATTGACCCCCACCCATGATCTCACAAACATCTTCCTTCAGTCACATCAAGGAGATTTACTCTATTGATAAGACAACAGTTCCCCTGAGACAGGACGGAGACTCTTGTGTTGATAAGAATTTAGTTCCTGAGTCCTCAAGTGACACCTACCTTGGTTACGTATGTTAATGGCTGGTCACGGCAGGGGATGCAGATTCTCTCACATTCCTAGTTTTATTTCAGTATATGTTGGTTAAGATTCTTCATGTTCCTCATGTGTCGTGTTAATAACTTTACTTATGTCTTAACTTTGAATTTCCAGTTCATTCAGCAGATGTATCATCATTTCTATGTTCATTTTCAGTATATGTTGGTTTAATATTCTTATGTTTCTTATTAAGTTAGTTTAATGTCTTATTCCAGTTCTTTAAGTTGTTTACTTGTCAGCATATGTATATTGTAGTTCATTCATCATTTCTATTTTTATTTCAGTATATGTTATATATGTGATATCAGAGTTTGTATTGTCTATTCATCATTTCCTGGATTCATGTTAGTATATGCTGGTCACATCATTTCTGTTTTCATTTTAGTCTATGCTGGTTTAATCTTTCTTTATAATAATACTTTAGTTTATGTGCTGTATAAAGAAATACTAATATGGATTAAGTTTAGTTAAGGTTATGTGATTTAAACAAACCCATACAAAGACAATTCGAGAAGCTACCCGCGGGAGAAGCTCAACAAGTGTATTAACATAATTAGAGGTGTATACATGTGTTGAGGGGAGTGTCAAAAGGGCGGGGTAAGGACACAGAGGGAAGACCATAAAAAGATCTGTTGGAGTTGAGATCAGGAGGATATTCAATTGACCGGCCTCCCTTTGTTCTGACTATAGCAGGCTGTAATAAAGGTCGCCACTTTCGTCTCCTCGACTTCTCCTTCTCCAACGAATTCTCTAAATTTCATGTTGGTTTCCACAACACTATCTTAATAATAATATATATACCTATATGTGTATATATATATAAATATAAATATACAGTATATATATATAATATATATCTAAGAAAATAAATTATCCTAATAATAATATATATCCTAAAAATCGAACAAACAACATACGGACAAAAACCTAAGGTGTGTATGTGCGTGCGGGGTACTCAGCGCTAGGCTTAGGGAGAGTCAGGGCAGTCCGGTATTCAGGGGTTCTGTGGGGGTCCGTCCGCGGGAAAGGGAATCCAGGGAGAGGAGCGTGGAGAGGTGCCGAGGAGAGTAGGAGTCCGGAGAGTGACGAGGGAGGCACTGGGGCGAGGAGCGAGGAAGACACTGGATCGACGAGGGGATCGGGGCGAGGAGCGAGGACGACACTGGATCGACGAGGGGATCACGGAGACACTGGATACGAGGAAGACGTTGGAGCGAGGAAGGAAACATCGGGGAGCTAGTCACAAGGGGGTAGTACGTTCTAGCAACGAGGGGATCACCAGGGAGAGCTTAAGTAGCTGCTGGGTCTTGATGAAATGTGCCACACCTGGTGCCCCCCCCCCTGCACTCACCTCCGCAGGGCGTGTCTCCCTCGCTCAGACGTCTCCGGAATGTTCGTGCTGGGATCCCGAACCACTGGTGATGACGTGGTGCGCTCCGCGGAGGAGCGCACCACAACATGCACGCAGTGATCCACTTCATGGTTTCCCTGCCAATGTTCCCCCTCCTTGGTGCGGGCTTTCTGATGCTTCCCCCTCTTCATCTGGGGGTAGGGGTGGTCCTTATTGGGTGCCCCCTTCTTCGGGGGAAGTTTTATTGGCCGGGTCTCCCGGAGGTTCTAGTGATGCGTCTGTGCTGTCCGCCATACTGAGTCGTTCTTTCCTCTGGGCCGCTCGTTGAGCATTGAGTACGGGGAGAGGAGGAGAACTAGTTTTGGTTATGCTCACCCGATAGTCTGTCGCGATCTCCAACTATCGGGCTCCTATTCCTTATTCTTCATCTGTCCTTTTTCTCGTTCGACGTTAGAATACCCGGTCCATCTCTCTACGGAACCGGCGGAGGTGTCTGCTATAGCCCACAGACTCTCCTCCTGCTTCGGGGCGCTCGGGTAGCCTTCTGCTACTGCACGCTCCCACGGGTCGTATCACTGTCCAGATGTGCACCTCTCTTGGGCCAAGGTCTGAAGACGTCTGTTTCTATTCAGCACGCTCTCCGCCGGTCTTCCAAGTTCAGTCTTCACACTGGGGGTTCGGTCATAGAGCACCACAATTCGTTCGTTGTGCCCCACGTTGGGCGCCAAGTGTTAGATCCGTCAGATAACCTTCTCTAACGGCGGTGTTGTGAAACCAAGTTTCAAGTTTCAAGTTTCAAGTATTTTATTGTCACTTCACAGTGAGTGAAAAACCTTTTGTGCAAAACGCCAGTAATTATAAAAGAATACAAAATAATAGAACTACAAAATAGAAGTAGGACTAGCAAAATAGAAATAGAACTATGAATAGAAATTCTGTGTAAAATAAGAATAAAATAAAATGAAATGGAATATACAACAAAATATCCAGGTGAGACCAATAACAACATATAAATCAATGTACTAAAATATACATTCGTTACATCTTGACAATTCACAGAATGTCAACAAGAATACCTTCTCAGTTCAACAACACTGATGCACCCGAAAGTCGGCTACCAAGCGACTGAGCACTAACACCAGTATCTTAGGCACCATGCACTAGCAGTAACACCTAGCACTAAGCACTAAGCACTAGCACTGCAGGTACACTAGGCTAACACTGCAGCACCGCGACAGCTAGTAACACTAGCACCAGGACCAGCACTAGCAGTTAACACCGAGCACTAGCACCAACACTTAGCACCTACTACCAGCCCGCACTAGCTCCAGCAATAACAACTAGCACTTATCACCAGGATCAGCACTAGGCCGTAACACTTAGCAATAGCACTTACATTGATGCGAACTTGTTCAGCAGCCTGATGGCCTGACTGTGGAACTGTCTCTGAGTCTGCTCGGTGCGGCACTTGATACTGCGGTATCGCCTGCTGACGGAGACAGTGTGTACAGTTTGTGGCTGGGGTGGTTATTGTCTTTAATAATCCGTTTGGCCTTGGCCCTGTGTAATATATCCAGGAGGGAGGGAAGCTCACCTCCAACGATGTACTGGGCCGTCCGCACCATCCACTGTAGTGTTCTACGCCCCAGTGCGGTGCAGTTCCCGTACCAGACAGGTGATGCATCCTGTAAGAACACTCTCGATGGTACAGGAGTAGAATGTTCTGAGGGATGCGGGGGCACATGTTGAATTTCCTCAGTCGCCTGAGGAAATACCAGGCGTTGTTGGGCCTTTTTCACCACGTGTGTGGTGTGCGTGGTCCATGTGAGGTCCTCGGAGATGTTCAGCCGCGAGGAAGTTGAAGCTGCTGACCCTCTCTACTGCAGCACCATCGATGGAGATGGGGGCGTGCTCTCCTCTCCGCTTCCTGTAGTCCACGATCAGCTCCTTCTTCTTCTTGACGTTGAAGGCGAGGTTGTTCTCTTGGCACCACTGTGCCAGTGATCCGACCTCCTCCCTGTAGGCTGTCTCGTCATCGTCGGCGATCAGACCCAACACTGTCGTGTCGTCAGCAAACTTGATGATGACGTTGGAGCTGTGCATAGCCATGCAGTCATGGGTGTACAGGGAGTAGAGGAGAGGGCTCAACATGCATCCCTGAGGGGCTCCAGTGTTGAGGGTCAGCGGCTCTGAGGTGGTGCTGCCCATCCTCACCACCTGGCGGCGGCCCGACAGGAAGTCCAGTATCCAGCTGCACATGGTCGGGTGCAGGCCTAGACTCCTGAGCTTGGTGTTGAGCTTGGCAGGAACTATGGTGTTGAACGCTGAGTTGAAGTCCACAAACAGCATTCTCACACAACAGTTCTTCCCCTCCAGGTGAGAGAGGGCGGTGTGAAGTGCCATGGCGATGGCGTCGTCGGTGGATCTGTTTTGATGGTATGCAAATTGCCATGGGTCCAGCGTGGCAGGCAACATGGAACAAATGAAGTCCTTGACCAGCCTCTCGAAGCATTTACTGACAATCGAGGTTGGAGGGGCTACGGGTCTCCAGTCATTCAGGCAGGTTACCTTGGGGTGTTTTAGGGACAGGCGACGATGATGGACATCTTGAAGACCTCGGGAACAACAGCCTGGGACAGGGACAGGTTGAAGATGTCTGCGAAGACTCCTGCCAACTGGTCTGCGCATGCTCTGAGGACGCGCACCCGGGATGTGGTCTGGGCCCGCCGCTTCCGGATGCCACCGGCTTGAAGGCTCTGCGCACGTCAGCCTCTGAGATGTTCAGCAGCTGGCTCTCAGGCAGCGCTGACTTCGGCGGGGCTGCCGTTCACGTCGACCGAGCGGAAGAAGGTGTTTAGCTCGCCTGGGAGGGAGGTAGAGGAGTTCTCTACACCGCTGGTTCTCCCTCTGAAGTCCGTGATTGTCTGCAGCCCCTTCCACACACCCCTCACGTCGTGGCTCTTGAATTTGTCCTCCACCCTGTTCTTATACTCCCGCTTGGCAGAGCCGATGGTCTTGCGGAGGTCGTAGCGGGCTCTCGTATATTCCACCATATTCCCGGAGTCAAAGGCGGCGTTACGCGTGCGGAGTGCGGCGCGAACATCGCCATTAATCCACGGTTTCTGGTTGGGATAAATCCGAACCGACTTAGTAGGAACAACGTCATCTATGCATTTCTTGATGAACCCGGAACATGTTCCAATCCGCGTCATCAAAACAATCGTGCAGCATAGACTCCGATTGGTCCGACCAGCATTGGACCTCCTTCACAGCGATTGGTTGCTGCTTCAGTCTCTGCCTGTAGGCGGGGAGTAGTTGGATCGAGCGGTGATCCGATTTGCCGAACGGTGGGCGGAGGAGGGACTTGTAGCCGTCCCGGAAGGGGGTGTAGCAGTGGTCGAGGATCCGCTCGCCCCGTGTGTTGCTTGTGATGTGTTGGTAGAACTTCGGGAGAACTTTCTTCAGGTTTGCCTTATTGAAGTCCCCCGCCACAATGAAAGCAGCCTCAGGGTGAGCCGACTCCTGTTCGCTGATAGCCCCATAAAGTTCCTTCAGCGCTATGTCCGTGTTGGCTTGAGGGGGGAATGTACACAGCAGTCACGGTTATGCTGTAAACTGCCGCGGTAGCCAGAATGGCGGCACATAAGCATGCAGTACTCCAGGATCCGGGGGAACAGAAAGACTTGAGGTCTGCACATGACTCTGGTTGCACAAAGAATCTGTTTATTCATGAGACTACCTCCCCCTCCACGATCTTTTACCGAGAGAGTCTTGTTCTGTCGCCGCGGTGGACGGAAAATCCCTATTCGGCTCGATGGCTGAGTCCGGCAACCCCCTCCGACATCCATGTCTCCGTCAAGGCAGATGATGCAGTTGTCCTTTGTTTCCCGGTGGAATTGAATACGAGCCTGTAGCTCGCATAACTTATTGTCCAGAGACGGTACATTAGCCAGCAGAATGGTGGGTAGTGGAGGTCGATTGGCACGACATCTCAGCCTGACTAGCACGCCGGCTCGCTTCCCTCTCCCGTCGGCGACGCCTGCATGTGATCGTGCCTAAGATGGACGGAGATAGTCCAGCCACGACTCCGGGCGGGACGTCCGAGTCGAAAGACTTGAAAAACTCCGGTAGGCGGCGAGCAACTGTCATTCTAATCTCCAGAAGTGTACAACTGTCGTAAGTGAACTTACTGCTAACTTCTTGTGCAAAGATAGTCACAATTAAAAGAATAAATAACAAAAAACCTCGTCGGTGTATGGGAGCTCGCAACACGGCAGCCAAGTTCAAGTTCAAGTTCAAGTATTTTTATTGTATCCATCACGTACTCCGCCATCTACCTGTTGTCCAGTAACGGTTGTTAACAGGTCGTTGGGTAGACTCGCCTAGCCCCTAACTGCCTTATGTCCGAACGTCTACCCCGCTTACATTGGTGCCGAGACCCAAGACATAACCCTGGCTTCGAGCCACAGCTCCCAATCGCGTTCGTTGTGGCAGCTCCCCCCTGGGATCCGTGCGCTTGGTGATTCGCTAGGAAATATTTAAAGGCTTGGATATGACTAGCCCTAGGGATACGTTGTATTTTACGAAAGTGACCTCTCAGAACCAGGTGTTAACCTCAAACACTCTTGAATCTTCTTCTCCTTCGGCAATGATCGAATGTCCACAGGAATCTATTCATCAACTAATTGATAGTTTTCATTGCAGGAATTTAGCAGGGGTTCAGCAAAATGCATAGCAAAAAGTTGGCAAAAAGGGTTATGATAACAGTAAATATAATTAAAGAAGCCCGCTGTCCGATATTGATGAACTTATCTCGCTAGTTGGTGAGCGCCTGCTGCTGCTTACTCGGGGCTCCAGCCCCTCCCGTCGTGCGCATTGTAGAATTCCTTGGGTCCAATCCGAGAATATATCAAAACAAACGCTGGTAAACTTCATAGTCTTGTTGGACTGCGGGAGACATCCTCCCCTCGATGGACCGTCGAGAAACCCCCAGAAACTAAACAAGAGTAATCCGAGTCTTGGAAATAAAAAATAAAAAAAAATTCTGAGATTTCTTGCGCTTCTTTTTCCTCATCCTGATGGCGTCGTTCTGTCCGCCGCTCGGCAGCTCCGAGACTCTTTTTGCACGTTCACTTGTTGGCCCATTTATACCCTCCGATGACCTCGACGTTCACCCCTAAACGTAGAGCCTCCACCTGGTGGTTATAGGGGAGAACTACAACCTTTGAGACTGAGTGCTTATCCAGGCATATGATATACTTGGTCTTTCTTAGGCATGTGATATACTTAATTATATGGGTTCTTTGGCTATAGCAATAGGCATTCAATGATTATACATATGGTAATACCTATAATGTTTCTCAATAAATGAATCATAACATATTATTACATAGAGATGGTCGATTATAACCACCCATAACATGACATATTATTACATGGATATGATAAACTCACTATTACTAAATGAATCATAACACATCATGACATAGATATGATCGCTAACAATCAAACCATAACACATCACTTACTTGACTATGATAAACAACATGAAACAACATCATGATTATACACATAGATTATAATAATCCCACTTCACCCTTCATTCTTCCAACATCACATGGTTTTTTGGACACCGGTGAATCAACCCTACTTGACAGTATATGTGTGTGTATGTGTGCGTGTATGTGTGTATGTGTGTGTGTGTGTGTGTTTTTCTTCCCTGATGCACATCTTGAGGTATGGCTCAGAGTCCTGGATATGAGGGGCCGTCAGGGACATTATTCAGAAATAGCGTGCATATGCACATATGAAACCAAAGTCATTCACACACTATACTCAAAACCTCACACATACACAAGTCAAAACCTTTCACACACACAACTGAAATGCTTTCAGACATACTCGTAAAATGTGCTCATATACACATCTGAAAAACTTCCTCTCACACACACAAGTGAAACCATTCACATACTATAGCGAAAACCTCACACACACACAAGTGAAAACCTCTCACACACACTACATTTACATTTACATTTACATTTACATTTAGGGCATTTGGCAGATGCTCCAAAGCGACTTACAAAGAGTACATTTGTTGAAGGAGAGGCAGCGATATATCACTGTGGTACCTGAAGATAAGAATAGAGCTGTTTTCGAGCATTCCTATTTACGAGACGATAGAACGAGTTTCATAATTGCCAAGTTGCCTGCATAAGTAGCTGGTAGGCGTGCAATTCTAAGCATGATACAACATCTGAGAACGAACAACAATGCTAAGTGCCATAATAAGTGTTAAGACATATAAACACGCAGGTTAGTGCTAGGGGGGGGTTATGTAGAGTCCCAGGTGAACTCTGAACAGGTGGGTCTTGAGTCCTCTTGTGGAAGCTGGCGAAGCGACTCGGCTGTCCTGACATTGAGCCGGGAGCTCATTCCACCACTGCGGAGCCAGAACCGTGAAGAGTTGGGACTTGGAGAGCGATGTTTGGCTGTTTTTAGTGAAGGCGGTACCGGAGTTTGTTTGGCAGAAGTTGCCGAGCGGAGTGCTCGGGCGCGGTGGCGTAGGGTCGGACTAATTTTTGGAGGTAGTAGGGGCGGGTTCCGTTGACAGCCTTGAAAGTCAGTACCAGTGTCTTGAATCGAATGCGAGCGATTACCGGGAGCCAGTGGATGTTGTTGAAGAGGGGGGTTACATGGGAGAATTTAGGTAGGTGAACCACGAGGCGTGCTGCTGCGTTCTGGATGCGTTGTAAGGGCTTGATTGTTGAGGCGGGGGAGTCCAGCCAGGAGAGAGTTGCAGTAGTCGAGACGAGTGATAACGAGCGCTTGGACCAGGATCTGCGCTGCTTCACGTGTGAGGAAGGGCCGGATCTTGGGATGTTGTAGAGAGCAATTCTACAAGATCTGGGCCACAGAGGTAATGTTGGCGTTGCAGACGAAGCTGGTCATCCAGTACCCACGCCAAGGTTCCTTGCGGCGGGCAGGGGAGACTTCGATGTCCTCGATGGTGACAAGTAGGTCCATCTGTAGGGCTAGTCTTTACCCGGTCATGAAGAGAAGCTCAGTCTTGTCGAGGTTGAGCTTCAGGTGGTTGGCGTCGTCCATCTGCTGATGTCGGCTCAGGCATTTTGAGATGCGTGTTGCGATGTGGGTGTCTGAGGGGGGAAGGAGAGAAACAGTGGGTGTCATCAGATAGCATGGTAGGAAGAAGCCGTGGGATGTGATTACAGAGCCGAGAGATCTAATGTATAAAGAAAACAAAAGAGGCCCAGTATGAGCCTTGGGGTACTCCGGTGTCAAGGGTGCAGGGGTTGACAGGGAGCCATTCCATGTGACCTGATAAGTGCGATCTGTCAGGTAGGAAGTGAACCAGGATAACGTAGTTCCAGTGATCCAAGCTCTGCCAGGGTGGAGAGAGGAGAATCTGGTGGTTCACTGGTCGAAAGCGGCGGAAAACAGGTGCAAGGAGGATTGAGCACGGATGATGAGGAAAAGAAGCTCTGGTCGTTAGCGAAGGGAGCTCTGATATGCAGCAGGGCCTATCTGAACACTACTGATAACGCTTTCCCAGTGTTTCACTTGTGTGATGTGTGAGTGCGGCTTTCAGATAAGATCGTGAGAGTGGTTGTCACTTGTGGTATGTGAGAGGAAAGTGTTTTCAGATGTTATATGAAGCCGCATTGGCATTTTACGAGTATGTGTGAAAGCATTCTTCAGTAGTGTTGTGAAAGGTTTCACTAGTGTCTTATGAGAGCGTTTCAGTTGTGGTGTGAGAGTGTTTCGAGTTTGGTTTGTGGTGTGAGAGGTGTTTCAGTAGTGTGTGTGAAAGGCGTTTCAGTCGGTGTGTGAGAGTGTTTCAGTAGTGTGTCTGTGAAGCGTTTTCCGTCCGTGTGTGTGAGTGTTTATAAGTAAATGTGGCATTTAGTTAGGTGTTAAAAGTGTCGAAAGTTGGTTGTAGGTGAATAGTGGTTCGTAGTATGTGTGAAAGCATTTCAGTTAGTGATGTGGAATAGTGTGTTCAGTAGTTGTGGTGAAAGTGTTTCAGTTGTGTGTGGAATAGTGTTTCAGTTGTGTGTGTGAAGTGTGTTCAAGTTGTGTGTGTGAAAGCGTTTCATTTAAGGTGATTGTGTGTGTGAAAGCTTTTTCAGTTAGTGTGTGTGAAAGTGCAGTTCAGTATGTGTAGTGTGAAAGTGTCTTCGTTTGGAAGGTTCTCGATAGTGTGTGGTGAAAGTGTTTCAGTTGTGTGTGTGAGAGCGTTTCAGTAGTGTGGTGATGGAGAGCGTCTATCAGTTGTGGTTGTGTGAAAGCGTTTCAGTTGTGTGTGTGAGAGTGTTTCTGTTTGAAACAGGAAGGCGTTTCACTTGAACCCGAAAGTTGCGATTGGAAAAACACGGATATCAGACAAGGAAGTGCTCTAGACACGGGTGCGCTACACGGTGTCTGCCACCTAACAGGTAGTGCTCACAGAAGCAGCTGGCATTCTCAGCAATTATATTAATATAATATCGAGAAAACCTGTCAATGTCGGCAGCAACTGAAAGTTGTTTCGCGCCATCACCGGACGGTGGGACGTTCCTCGTCGCGTCGCGCTGTTTCCCGTCCCGCCAGTCATAGCAGCGTTTACTCGCGGTCGGTGGAGAACGGCGCCCGCTTATCTCAGCGGAGCAACGCTTCGCCCATGGACATCAGGCCACAGGAACAAAAAGGTAATTCGTCTGTATATTTAAGTGATCTTTTCCTATGTGTTTGAGTTTAACTGCTTGATAGCCGTCTTTTTGGCTCCACACTTAAGTATAAGTTATTCTGGTGTAATAATGTTTGTTAGAGTCTCCGTTGCCAGTAATATGCGTTTTTGCGACTGGTAAGAATATATGAAAGGGCCGGGTAAATTCAAAACTTCCGCCATCTAAAGTCCGGTTAATAATGTGCACCACAAACGTAGATAACCCAAAATTAATATCGCCAACACCAGTGCTGGTGCAAGACTTGGATCACTGCCTCCTTGGCCAGTACTGGTAATGACTTGCTAATCGCTTCGCTGTGTTTAATTTATGGTTGATTTTGGACACGCAATTTTGCTTTTGAACCATTTAGTGGAGGAAACCCTGATTTCAATTCTGCGGTAGACTTATTACATTGTTCTGAAATTTTCTGTTATTACAACAGATTCGGTGATGCCCTTGGTAATGTAATTTAGCGCATCCAGAACAGGCGTCCCAAGCACACTGAGGAGACGTTGGTTACCCTCTGTCGAGAAGGACTATTGTCTCCAGGAATGCAGGTAATTGGAACGCAGTTGTACCTTGTACGCCTTTTAACAGAAAACATAGCTAATATTACCCAATAACAGTTATAGCGTAAGACGTCTTTGGTTCTCTTTAGTTGTATGTCAAATATATCAATGTAGCGACCTTGAGATTGTTGGAAAGATTGAAAGATTAGAAATTGTTTTTTAGATTCTTTTGGTTTTGAGAAGTAAATCATCTTATTTGGACAAATTTATTCTGTATCAGCAGATGTTTCACCCCGATACATTTTATTGGGATGAAATAACCATTAATGTTCTTTCTGTTTCATATTGAGAAGAAGGAGGGCATCCAACTACAGAAGATATTGGCCTTTCACAACTGGAGCCGTCTGTGTCCTGTTTTGCTTTTCTCCAACGCCTCCGTCGAGTTCATCCATAAAGAGATTAAACTTCACCGTTACGACCAATGTCCCCAATGTCAAACGTGTGTGGTGTGTGTGTTGTGTGTGTGATACCATTATTTCTCCGTTTATACTGTTTATCATGCATTATTGTACAAACCCCTGTAATGTGACCTTTTTGTGAAGTATGTGGTTTATGTTTGTCACACTGACTGTCAGTTATGGCCTGTATAGTAATGTGCTGAGTTTAAGATAAGATAGTAAAACTTTATTTTAATCCGAAGGAATTATCTTGTGCCAGTTGCATAGTCAATACAGTTTTCCTTGGTTGGTTGAGGGCAGAGGAGTGCTGGTCGAGATGTGAAAGTCTCGATGGGAGAGCGGAAATTGGAGAAGGGAGCACGTGAAGCTAGAGTGTGCAAGCGAGGAATGCGAGACATCCTGTGTCTGCTTGTGATGCTAAATGTTTTGGCTGTGGTATATGGCCATCAGTAACCAAATGTTGCATCAATCCATTTCTGCTGTTAAATAAATGGCACAAATTGGCAAGTTCACTTCTCCTCTATTTATATGAAGCACGGCCCTGGACGGTCGCATACATTATCATTCGTTAATCATATTAATAAAAAAGAGGCAAAATTGTTGGGCCTAATGCCTGTTTAATGTATACTTAAAAAACCGTAATATTAACTTCCATGTTAGTTCACTGGAGAAAATGTAGAATTGAAGAAAACATGGTCTATCCCATCGGTTCCCGATTTTTCAAGTGGATTCATTGTGCTGTGATCCTCCCCCGTTATTTCGTCTGGGTCTCATTAATGGTTACGTTTCAATGTCGGAATAATAACATTATTATTTGGTTTGGAAGTTCAGGCAATGGCCCGTTCTTTGTCATTGCCATCATGGTTAGCAACTAAAATGCCTTTCCTTGTTCAAATGAAATGCCTTCCTGTCACTGAAACACACACCACAACAAGTGAAAAGTTTTCACGTGTGTGTGTGAAGTTTTCACTATAGTATGTGAATGTTTCACTTTTGTGTGTGTTGCAGGACGTTTTCAGATGTGTACATTTACTGTGTGTGTGAAAGCGTTTCAGTAGTGTGTGTGAAGCGTTTCAGTTTTGTTGTGTGAAAGCGTTTCAGTAGTGTGTGTGTTGTGGAAAGATTTCAGTTGTGTGTGTGTCGTGTGGTGTGTGTGTGTGTGTGTGTGTGAAAGCGTTTCAGTTGTGTGTGTGAAGCGTTTCAGTTCGTTGTGTGTGAAAGGTTTCAGTTAGTGTTGTGTGTGAAAGCGTTTCATTAGTGGTGTGTGTGTGGTGTGTTTGTGTGTGTGTGTGTGTGTGTGTGAAAGCGTTTACTGTGTGTGTGTGGAAGCGTTTCAGTTGTGTGTTGTGAAAGCGTTTCAGTAGTGTGTGTGTTGTGTTGTGTGTTGAAAGCGTTTCAGTGCCTGTGTGTGAAGCGTTTCAGTTGTGTGTGTGCAAGCGTTTCAGTTGTGTTGTGAAAGCGTTTCAGTAGTGTGTGTGTGTGTGTGTATGTGAAAGCGTTCATTGTGTGTGTTGAAAGCGTCTCAGAGTGTGTGTGTGTGTGGTGTGTGTGTGCTGTTGAAAGGCGTTCGTTAGTGTGTGTGTGTGTTGTGTGTGTGTGTTGTTGGTGTGTGTGTGTGTGTGAAAGCGTTTTCAGTTGTGTGTGTGAAAGCGTTTCAAGTTCAAGTTCAAAGTATTTTATTGTAACTTCCACAATTTACACGTGAGTATAAACAGTGAGTTAAAAAACTTTTTGTGCAAAACGCCCGACAGCCGGACAGGTAATTATAAATACAAAATAGAGAAAAACTACAAAAATAGAACTATTAAATTAGACATTTCTTATATAAAATACGTTAAATGAAATCTAAAATGAAATGGGTAATGTATACAGTAAAAATCCATTACACATATAAATCGATGTACTAAAATATTACATTGTTATAGCTGTATTTGCTGACATTCACAGAATGTCACGGGATACCTTCCCAGACAGTCGACACAACACTAGCACCAGCAGTTGGGCACCAGGGACTAGGCACTAACACCAGCACCAGCACTAGCAGTAACACTAGCACCAGACCAGCACTACAGTAAACACCAGCACAGCACTAGCACCGGACCACTTAGCGCTAGGCATGTAGACATTGATGCCAAACTTGTTCAGCAGCCTGTGGGCCTGACTGTGGGAAGCTAGTCTCTGAATCCTGCTCGTGTGGCATTGATTACTGGCGGTATCGGCCTGCCTGATGGTAGGCAGAATGTGTTAAGTTCGTGGCTGGGTGGTTGGATGTCTTAATAATCCGTTTGGCCTTGGCCACGCACGCCTGGTGTATATATCAGGAGGGGAGGAAAGCTCACCTTCCAACGAGTTTACTGGGCCGTCCGCACCACCCTCTGTAGTGTTTTACGCCTCCAGTGCGCGTGCCAGTTCCGTACCAGACGGTGATTGCATCCTGTAAGAAACACTCTCGATGGGTACAGGAGAAATGCTTCTGAGGGATGCGGGAGGCACATGTTGAATTTCCTCCAGTCGCCTGAAGGAAATACAGGCGTTGTTGGGCCTTTTTCACCACGTGGTGTTGGTGTGCGGTGGTCCATGTGAGTCCTCGGAGATGTTGCACGCCGAGGAAACTGAGCTGCTGACCCTCTTCTACTGCAGACACGCGATGGAGATGGGGGGCGTGCTCTCCTCTCCGCTTCCTGTGGTCCACGATCAGCTCCTTGGTCTTTTTGACGATTTGAGGCAGGTTGTTTTCTTGGCAACCACTGTGCAAATTGATCAACCTCCTCCCTGTAGGCTGTTCTCGTCGTCTCGGCGATCAGACCCAACCAACTGTCGTGTCGTCAGCAAACTTATGAAGACGTTGGAGCTGTTGCATAGCCATGCAGTCTGGGGTTGTTACAGGGGTAGGAGGAGAAGGGGCTCAACACGCATCCTGAGGGGCTCCGTGTGAGTGTTCAGCGGCTCTGAGGGTGTGCTGCCCATTCCTCCCACCTGGCGGCGGCCCGACAGGAAGTCCAGATCAGCTGCAACGATGGTCGGGGTGTGCGGCCAGACTTCCTGAGCTTTGGTGTCGAGCTTGGCAAGAACTATGTGTGTTGAACGCTGAGTTGAAGTCCAAAACAGCATTTCTCACACAAACAGTCTTCCCCTCCAGGGAGAAAGAGGGCAGTGTGAAGTGCCATGGCAATGGCGTCGTCGGTGGATCTGTTTTTGACGGTAAGCAAAATTGCCATGGGTCCAGCGTGGCACGGCCAACATGGAACAAATGAAGTCCCTTGACCAGGCCTCTCGAAGCATTTACTGGCAATCGAGGTGAGGGTAAGCGTCTTCCAGTCATTCGGCAGGTTACCTTGGGTGTTTAGGGACAGGCCACGATGATGGACATCTTGGAAGACCTCGGGAACACAGCCTGGGACAGGGAACAGGTTGAAGATGGGTCTCGAAGACTCCTGCCATCTGTCTGCGCATGCTCTGAGGACGCGCCCCGGGATTGTGGTATCTGGCCCGCCGCCTTCTTTTTACGGATGGGCCACCCCGCTTTGAACGCGTCTGCGCACGTCAGCCTCTGAGATGTTAGCAGGGCTGGCCTTCCTCAGGGCAGCCGCTGACTTCGGCGGGGCTGCCGTTCAACGTCGGAACCGGCGAGAAGGTGTCTCTTAGCTCGCAGGAAGGGAGGTAAGGGGAGTTCTCTACCAACCGCTGGTCTCTTTTTTTCCCTCTGAAGTCCGTGCATGAGTCTGCAGCCCCTTCCACAACACCCTACGTCGTGGCTCTTGAATTTGTCCTCCACCCTGTTTCTTATACTCCCGCTTGCAGGAGCCGATGGTCTTGCGGAGGTCCGTTAGCGGCTCTCGTATATTCCACATATTCCCGGAGTTTCACAAAGGCGCGCGCTTTACGCGTGCGGAGTGCGGCTCGAACATCGCCATTGAATCCAGGGGTTCTGGTGGGATAAATCTAAAACCGACTTTAGTAGGGAACAACGTCATCTATTGCATTTGCTTAATGAACCCGGTGACTTGAGGACGCGTACTCGCTGATTGTTATTGTCCGACGCAACCCTGAACGCATCCAGATCACGTGATCAAAAAACAACCGCACATTAGACTCCTGACTGGTCCGACCAGTCATTGGACCTCCTTCACAGCGATTGGGTTGGCTGCTTCAGTCTCTGCCGTAGGGGGGAGTATTGGGATCGAGCGGTGATCTGATTGCCGAACGGTGGGCGAGGAGGACTTTGTAGCCGTCCCGGGAAGGGGATGTAGCAGTGGATCCCAGGGGATTCGTTCGGCCCCGTGGTGTTTGCTTGTGAATGTGTTGATAGGAACTTCGGGAGAACTTTCTTTCAGGTTCGCCTTAGTGAAGGTTCCCCGCCCACGATTGAAAAGCAGCCTCCGGCTCGTGAGCCGACTCCTGTTCGCTGAAGCCCCATAAAGCTTTCCTTCCAAGCCATCGTATGTCCGTGTTGGCTGGAGGGGGAAATGTACACAGCATCACGGTTACTGCATGTTAAACCCCCGCGGTAGCCAGAATGGTCGGCAATAAGCATCAGGTAACTCCAGGTCCGGGGAACAGAAAGACTTGAGGGTCTGCACATGACTTTGGTTGCCACCAAGATCTATTTATCATGAGACATACCCCCCGCCTCCACGATCTTTACCAGAGAGAGCCTTTGTCTGTCTGGCGCGGGTGGACGGAAAATCCTGTCGGCTCGCATGGCTGAGTCGGCAACCCCCTCCGACAATATCCATGTCTCCGTCAGGCAGATTGATTTGCAGTTCTCCTTGTTTCCCGGTGGAATTGGATACGAGCCTGTAGCTCACATTAACTTATTGTCCAGAGGACTGTAACATTAGCCAGCCCAGAATGGTGCGGTAGGTGAGGACGATTGGCACGACGTCTCAGCCTGACCAGACGGCCGGCTCGCTTCCCTCTCGTCGGCGACTTCCTGCGGCTGATCGCGCCTAAAATGGCGCGAGATTAATCAGCCGCGGGACTCCGGGGCGGGATGTTCGAATCGAAAGACTTGAAAAACTCCGTTAGCGGGTGAGCGTACTGTCGTTCTAATTCTCCAGAAGTTGTACAAACTGTCGTAAGTGAACTTGCTACTAACTTCTTGTGCAAAGATAGTCACAATTAAAAGAATAAATAACAAAAAACCTATGTAGTATGTGTGAGGTTTTGAGTATAGTGTGTGAATGACTTTGGTTTCATATGTGTATATGCACACTATTTCTGAATAATTTCCCTCACGGCCCCTCATATGATTGAATCAGCGCATGACGCTTATCCAACGGGTCGTACAGAAAGAAAAAGGAAACACTTTGTTAGGAGAGTGAGAGAGAGAGCGAGCGAGAGAGAGAGAGAGAGAGTGAGAGGGAACACGAGAGAGAAAGAGAGAGAGAGAGAGAGGGAACAAGAGAGAGAAAGAGAGAGAGAGAGAGAGGGAACAAGAGAGAGAGGGAACAAGAGAGAGAGAAAGAGACAGAGAGAGAGAGAGAGATTTAACGAGAGATTTTATGTTTTCCATGCCAATAAAGCAATTTGATTCTGGAATCTTGAATTTTGATGGATGGCTACGACATTTCTAACGGATCAAACTCAAATAATATCTCTAATCTTACCAACAACACCTTTAATAAGCATTTTAACGGTAGACCAACCAAACATTTTATATTGAGAATTAAATAGTACGTTTTCCACGGCAATAAAGTAGTTTGAATCTTGAATCTTGATGGATGGCAATGGCATTTCTAATGAATTAGACGAAGAAAAACCAGGATAGCACAATAACTGCGTGAAGTTAAATTGGCGAGAGAAAAGGGCACTGCAGAGGGGGTCCGGGATGCTGGAGAGACGAGGAGGGGACGGGGTGCGAGCAAAGGAAAACCCAGGGTTGGCAAAAAGGTAGGCTAACGGCGAAACGTTACTCCTCCAGGGTTATGGGAAGAACTGGCGACTAGTGGAGTGCCGACCAGGTTCTTGTAGGGGTGGAAGGTGATTGAATACAAGGGACAGGTGCGGTGATTAATAATGACGAGCAGGTGCGCAGAGTCGTGCTTCAGGCAGTGTCATCGACGCTCCTGCCGTTGCGCATGCGCCGAGGAGCGCAAAGGGCGCGTATCGGGAGGGGGGAGGCGCGGATGTGGAGGCGAGGACAGCGAACCGTAACAGGCAAGCTCATCGACGGGGTAAGAGCACTCCTATACCCTCACTTTGCTATCAAAAATAACCTGCAATATCAAGTGATAATGAAGGCGAGGGCACCACTGGCGCTGCTACTGGTACCCCGCCCTTTCATCCCCTCAGTTCTCCAGCTAGCCCATTCCCACCTACTGGGCGCCCACCTGGGCATCGAGAAGACACTGGAGAGTACAAAAGCGAGGTTTTGCTGGCCCGGGGTGAAGAAAGCAGTGGAGGACTTTTGTCGGATCTGTCCAGACTGCCAACAGGTGGCGCCTCACCCTCACCATCGTAACCCCCTTATACCTCTGCCCATTATCTCGGTCCCCTTTAGTAGAATAGGTATGGACCTGGTTGGACCCCTCCCCCGGAGCAGCCGCGGACATGAGTACATCTTGGTGATCCTGGACTATGCCACCCGGTACCCGGAGGCGATACCACTGCGGACCATGGCCACGAAGGGAATTGCCAGGGAACTGCTGATGCTGTTCTCCAGGGTAGGAATACCGGATGAACTCCTAACGGACCAGGGCACGCCCTTCATGTCCCGGATTATGAGGGACCTCTGCCGGCTAATGAAGGTCACACAGCTGCGGACATCGGTGTATCATCCGCAGACAGACGGTTTGGTGGAGAGGTTCAACCACTAAAGAGGATGCTAAAAAAACATATATATGGCCCATCGTCCGGGAACACATGGCCGAGGCCCAACAGGCACAAGCCCGGGTCCGGGTGCTCGTATTGGTCCGCACCTCTGAATGCAAGTTCCTCGCTCGGTGGAAGGCCCCTACAAGGTGATAGAAAAGGTGGGGACCGTAAATTACCGCGTGCGCAGCCTGGACGACGACACCCCACGAAGGTATATCACATCAATTTCCTAAAGAAATGGGTCGTTCGGGATGCCCTGCTCTGTCTCTCTCTCCCTCAGAAGGTCAGTAAGACTGACCCAGTGGACGTGCCCATGGGGGAGCAGCTGAGACCAAGCCAGCAGCATCACCTGTGAGAGCTGGTTGGACAATTCAGAGACGTGTTCTCCACTGAGCCGGGGTATACGGACCTACTACAACACATCATCACGGAACCAGGGAAGAAGGTAAAATTAAGGCCGTATAGAGTCCCCGAAGCACGGAGGAAGGCCATCTCAGTTGAAGTACAGAAAATGCTGACGGCAGAGATCATAGAGCCGTCCTATAGCGAATGGTGCAGCCCAATAGTCCTGGTGCCGAAACCGGACGGCTCTATAAGGTTCTGCAACGATTTCAGGCAACTCAATGCCATCTCAAAATTTGATGCCTACCCGATGCCCCGGGTAGATGAGATGATAGAGAGAATAGGAAAGGCCAGGTTTTTCACCACCCTGGACCTGACAAAAGGGTATTGGCAGGTGGCCCTGGCCCCCGAAGCCCGAGAAAAGACGGCGTTCGCCACCCCAGAAGGCCTCTTCCAATACAAGAGACTCCCGTTTGGGCTACACGGAGCCCCCCCGACGTACCAGCGGTTGATGGACCAGGTCCTTAGACCCCACCGAGAATACGCAGCAGCATACTTAGACGACATCGTCATTCACAGAGAGGAGTGGGGGACCCATATGCGCCGGGTAGACGCCGTTCAGCATGCGTTGCGGAGGGCTAGGTTGACAGCCAACCCCAAAAAGTGTCGCCTCGGCCTCAGAGATGCCGACTACCTGGGGTACACCATAGGACAAGGATGCGTTAAACCCCAGGTAGGTAAGGTTGAGGCGATCCGAGAGTGGCCCCAGCCCCGCACGAAAAAGCATGTACGTGCTTTTATCGGTCTTGCCAGTTATTACCGGCGTTTTGTCCCCCACTTTTCGACCATTGCAGCGCCCTTGACGGACCTCACCAAGAATCGGCTGCCCAACCGGATCCTGTGGACGCCCGAGATAGAGGAGGCATTTGGGAGGTTGAAAGAGGTGTTGTGCTCGGAACCAGTTTTGGTGACCCCCAACTTCACCAAACCACTAGTGGTGCAAACAGATGCCTCGGAGGCCGGAGTGGGTGCCGTCCTCTCACAACTGCAAAACGGTGAGGAACATCCCATTACTTATATTAGCCGCAAGCTACTGCCCCGGGAACAGAAGTACGCCACAGTAGAAAAGGAATGCCTGGCGATCAAGTGGGCCCTGGAAGAGCTGAAATATTATCTATTGGGACGGCACTTCACCCTGGTCACAGACCACGCACCACTAGTATGGATGTCAAGGAATAAGAAAATAATGCTAGGGTCACCCGCTGGTTCCTCTCACTCCAGCCCTATGCCTTTTCTGTCATCCACAGGTCGGTGCCGCTCACGGGAACGCCGACGCGATGTCCAGGAGGGATGCGCTGGGTTCCTGGAGCGGTCCTCCCCCCAGGTCGGATCTGAGGGGGTGGGCGACCCAGGAGCCGGATTAACGGCGATATC
>PIJE02002653.1:26254-48754 GCA_002895965.2 Coryphaenoides rupestris
ATGTACCTACTCGCAAGCCTGCTAGTAGTCTAAGCTGGCTCTGGGTTGCAGTACCCCGAGTCGCATAGTACCTTTACATTGAAGGGCCTCAGTGGGTAGTGAGTAATATTGTCGCATTCTTCTTTTATCCATGATCAGTCCGCATTCATGGAATTCATTGTGACCAACCCGGACCGATAGCAAGCACGCATTGCTGAGGCTATAGCACATGGGGACAACGGGACAGCCATTAGGGGTATTCCGGAGGAGACGGAACGTGGTCCATCTCCGCCTATCTTGTTTATACCAAAATGTGCCTTGGCTGCACTCAGGAGGGTATCAAAGCTATTATCGATACCCTTGAAGGTATATTCCAATTGGAACTGGGAACCCGTTCCATTGTCCCGGCTGTCTGTCAGGACAGGCTGGGACCTCACAGTGACGCCGAAGAGGAGGATGATGCCAACGTAGAGTCGTCCTCCGGCCTGGGGGGTACTCCTTCCTGGAGTGACGCGTCGGTGGCAACTGGTGGGCCATCTTGCCCCGTTGTCAGGGCTAGGTCCGTCGTGACCTTATGGTGTCGGGTTGGTCGTCAACGGTGGTGCCCGTTCTACAGTGGCTGGCAGTTCGCTGTGAGGTGACCAGCAGGATTTGGAATGGTCCCAACCACCTTGGTGAGTGCCAGGCCCGCCTCCTATGGTCCTTCACCACGATCCAATCCCCTGGTGGTAGGTCATGGAGTTGCCCTTCTTTGGATGGTAAGGTCTCCTTCACCTGTGAGCGGATGGTATAATACAATCATGCTGTGATGGAATTGTTCTGTGCTCATATTGCTGTCGTGTGATGCACCTGTCCCCATTGGCATGGGTCGCCCCATCAGGAACTCATAGGGGGACAGTCCTACCTTCGCTCTGGATCGCCCCCTCATGGCCAGTAAGACCAGTGGCAAGACCTTTACCCATGATTCCCCATCTCGGAATGATTTCTGTGATTAAGGCCTTAGCAACGGCTGCAGAGTCAGCCGCCTTAGTGGGAAATACTTCAACCCATTTGGAAAACATGTCTACTATTACTAAACAATATTTCTTTCCCTCACATGGTGTCAACTCCACCAAATCCATCATCAGGTGATGGAATGGTAGCAATGGTGGTGGGTGATGGGTTGGCCCGACTTTCTGCCCCCTTCCTATATTGTTTGTGACGCACACAAGGCATTTGGCACAAAAATGTTGTGCATAATTTGAAATCCTTGTGTGTACCAATGCCGATTGATGCTATCTACCATTCCCCCCTTTGACACATGATCTTTCCCATGTGTCATGATAGCGTAGATAGGAAACAAACATTTAGGTAAGCATGGCCGCCCATTCGGGCCATACCACAATCCATTGCGATACTCTGCACCAGCTGATTTCCACAACCGCCGCTCTGTAGTCGTGGCCTTGGTTTGGGCTTTCGCCAATTCCTCAACCGTGACCGAGGGTGTCAGTTGTGCCATCTGTATGGTGGAGGCGAGTGGGGCTTTGGCTGATGCCTTAGCACCTTCATCTGCCTTCGCGTTCCCTCTAGATACCAGGTCCTTGGCCCCTGTGTGTGCTTCACATCGAGAGAGGACAAGCTCCAAAAGACAGCCAGTGAGTAAAATGTGTTTTTATTACAGTTCTGCTCTTAGCATGAACACAACGACCAACACAGAGACCTTGGTGACTTCAGTATCCAATGAGAGTCTAGCTCACTGGACTCTACAGCTCTGTTGCTCTAGATCCATGGAGCTCACTGGACTCTACAGCTCTGTTGCTCTAGATCCATGGAGCTCACTGGACTCTACAGCTCTGTTGCTCTAGATCCATGGAGCTCACTGGACTCTACAGCTCTGTTGCTCTAGATCCATGGAGCTCACTGGACTCTACAGCTCTGTTGCTCTAGATCCATGGAGCTCACTGGACTCTACAGCTCTGTTGCTCTAGATCCATGGAGCTCACTGGACTCTACAGCTCTGTTGCTCTAGATCCATGGAGCTCACTGGACTCTACAGCTCTGTTGCTCTAGATCCATGGAGCTCACTGGACTCTACAGCTCTGTTGCTCTAGATCCATGGAGCTCACTGGACTCTACAGCTCTGTTGCTCTAGATCCATGGAGCTCACTGGACTCTACAGCTCTGTTGCTCTAGATCCATGGAGCTCACTGGACTCTACAGCTCTGTTGCTCTAGATCCATGGAGCTCACTGGACTCTACAGCTCTGTTGCTCTAGATCCATGGAGCTCACTGGACTCTACAGCTCTGTTGCTCTAGATCCATGGAGCTCACTGGACTCTACAGCTCTGTTGCTCTAGATCCATGGAGCTCTGTGATGAACTCCTCTCGTTCTACTTACCAGGTTCTGATGTCAGCTCTGAGAACACAGAGGAACAGAATCCGCCTCCTGAGGTCCAACCTCTGACCACAAAGTCAGTATTCTGTGACATCAATATCTTTACAGTACATTACTGCAGTAGTACATCATCACAGTAATATTTGAACAGTACTTCATCACAGTAATATATTGACAGTAATATTGTATCAGTATATCAGTGGTATGTTGACTAGTGATGGTTTAATCCTGACTTGTGCTTCCTGGCTGTTTAGCGTTGAACCCTGAAGAGGCTTCTCACGTTCAGCTTCCTGAACCAGCAGGGAGAGGATTGCTGGTCATTTATAATCCTTACAAACAGGCTTGGGGTTTCAGCTTCAGATGCTATAATAATAATAATAATAATAATAATAATAATAATAATAACATTCATACTTACTTTCACTTTGAAAGCAACATTCAATCCATAAAAAAGTGTCAATAAATGAAATGTCTGTATTTGAGATTGACTTGATGAACTCACTGACTTAAATCTCCAATCTGTGACTGATGCTTGGAAACCATGGCAACACCATCTCGCCCGTCGACGGCCATTTTGCTTCGGTTCCCGCCACTTCACTTTATAACGTTTGAGTTATGTTTTATAGTTTTATCATATTTAAGATGTTTAAAATCATGTTTAAAGATTTTTTTCTCAATCAAGATGTTGGACAGACTCGGTGGGAGCATTTTAAACTGAAATTAAGTAGAGTTTGAACATTGATTAAAAATATATTATTTTAGAGTTCTGCTAGCTTGAGAATCACATTGTTTGGCTGATTCATGTTATTTCTTGAAAATTGTTTTGATTTTGGGTGAATTGGATTCTAAAGTTATCACTGTTGTCTTCCTTTGGCTTATTCTGTCAATAAAATATCTGTCATAAATAATTGTGTGTTGTCATGTACTGTCAATAATCTTAGCAGATTGTTCACTCATGTAATTTAGTCACGTTTATTGGCTCAGGTCAGAGGTCAGCGTGCAAAAGACTCAAGGAACAGTAAGGGTTAGCCGTTGCTAGGCAACACCCTTTGCACACGGCTCGCTCCATTTGACAGCGAACACTTTGAGTTTGGTTTTAGTTGGACTGAGACAGAGAAAGCTGATCTTTAAGGACGCTAAACAGAACATTAAGAGAGTTTTCCCAGTTGTGTGCGTCTATGACCACCAAAGCACACAAACCCACGGTAGTATAGGAACAAGAGTGCCTGTGCATCTGTATAAATACATCTCCAAATGATATTCCTGCCTCCCGGTTCCTGACCAGACACCCCATGTCGCTGACTCACTTATACAGTTTGGTTTCTAACTTATGTTGTTTGGTTGCTCGCTTTATAAAGCTTAAGACTTCAGGGTTTTGAACGGACAAATATCTGTGAAGGACAAACTGTTTGTAACACAGGAAGTCTCTCTTTGTCTTTCACACACACACACACACACACAACAACACACACACACACACAGACACACCACACACACAACAGACACACAGAGACACACACACACACGAACACACACACACACGAATGAAGCGATGACGTGACGTCTTTAGGGAGTCTGGGGACATCTGGTGGACAGGTGGGGAATGACAACTAGAGAGACACAAGGCAGGAAAACACAGGGACACAAACTCAGAGACAGAGACGAGAGACAGAGAGAGACAGGGACAGAGAGAGAGACAGAGAGAGAGACGGACAGAGAGAGAGACAGGGACACACAGGGACAGAGTCAGAGCAGAGCCAACCCAGAATTGTTCTGATGCAGTGAAAAGTCCAGATAGGGAAGAGACTGGGAGGACTGGGAAGGACTGGGGGGACTGGGAGGACTGGGGGACTGGGAGGACTGGGAGGGACTGGAGAGGACTGGGAGGGGGACTGGGAGGAGGACTGGGAGGACGACTTACGTTGACACGTAAGACGTCACATTTTGCCGTGTTAAGGCGCCCACACACCAAGACGACTGCCCGATCGTCGCCAGAAAATGGAGTCTGGCGATTAATCTCCCGACTCGGTCCAAAAAGTGTGAGGGACACACGGAGACGACGAGATGTAATGTCTCCAAAACAGCAGGCGGCGCTCATCTGTATTGTGGTCCAAAACAAAAGGAAAACGGGAAATAGCAGAACCTCTCTCTAGAGCAACACACAGCACGCTGTCATCAGTCATTGTTGTCAGCAGAGAGTGAGTAGTCAACAAGGATTGTAGTTGTAAAATCAAATGGAAACGATGGATCGTGATACGAACATCCTGGTGTTGTCAGCTCTCGGGCTTCTTCTTTTGGAAGAAGAAAGATGTCGCAAGCGGAAAATAATAAAGAGAAAACGTAATAAGTGGGTGAAGTCGTGGATACAACAGCGAGGAGCCCAGGGAGCTTTTCTGAATTTGTGTGCCGTCATTTCATGTCTGATACTGGTGCAGTGCCTTTTCAATGGGACAAGATACAGGACAGATTGACTGTGTGTGTAAAAGAGGATAACTTGCTGCCTTTCAATTGTGATTATTCAGAAGGATCAATAAAAATCATATCAATCATAATTGCCTCATGTAGCATCATCACTGCAAAGTCACCACACTAGCGTCATAGATGTTGGAGACATGCTGCGTAGTTTTTGGTCAGGGAATAATGGAATGTGAAAAGTTCAAATGTCAAGTTAATGTCCTCATAAATCACCATTTATCAGCAGTGACATGTCTTGTGTCAGCTCAATGTGTGGGTAATCCTGTGCTTCCATGGGAATGGAGGTCCAGACGACCACGCCTAAACATTCAGTGTTCACTTTATGTGAATGATGTCCATAGACAACACTGAGCGGCCCTCATTCAGATGCAATATGAGCCGTTCATGACCTATTATATAAGACAATAGTAGTGTGGTATATCTTGCCATCGTTGTATTCATGTGTACACTATGTTGAAATGGGGTGAAGGTGACACAGAAGCAAGGCAAAATGTGATGTTACAGTGGATTATGGATTTTGTTTCATCCACAAGTTCCACATCATTTATTATTATCATCATCATCAGAACAGTGGAAAAATACAGGGAAATTTGCTTTTTCAAAGATATGTTTTTATTGTAAGAAGTAATAAAGTATAAATGTAATAAAGTAGTAAGTATAAAATGTATCTATATATATATATATATATAATATATAATAGGTCCTATAATATTAATCATAATTGTTGTGTCCACATGCATAATGTTGTGTTGCTGTTTAAATGCTATTTATGGGAGGAGCCTCTAGGTGGCGCTACTGGTCCTTGTAATGAAGTGACTGAGTTACGCCTGAGAACACTAGAACGTACTACCCCCGCGGCTCTGGTTCCCACCCTGACCCCAAACCCCGATACCCGGAAGGAGAGAGAGAGAGAGAGAGAGAGAGAGAGAGAGAGAGAGAGAGAGAGAGAGAGAGAGAGAGAGATATAAAACACTAACTGTACTGGTCAACTTGGTGGGATTAGAGCGCACTGTGGCGGGGTGGCGGGGTGGAGATACAGGACAAATACGATGTATGAAATCACTATGGAGGAGGAGGAGGAGGAGGAGAGGAAGAGCAAGCTGACTGATGGATTTAAAATCAAGGGCACCTCCGTAATGGGACGCGCTTTAAATAACAAAGAAACGGTGGTGTCCTTCCTGGGTCTCCCCATGTACATAACAGATGGGGAGACCCACGATAAACTGAGGGGGTGGGGAGTCAAAGCGACGTCCCCCATAAAGAAGAGGAAGTGGCCAGGGACAGACATTCTGGAGGGGACAAGGTACTGTCGAGTCCAATTCACGGACGATGTCCAGTCCCTTCCATACTCAACGAAGTTTGAGACACTCGAGGGACCAGATGACTTCCGGGTAATACACGACCGGCAGACGAGAGTAATATGTGCTTGCAACCAGGGCACGCCGAGAATGCCCGGAGTTGACAAGACACGGGTGTGGAGAACAAGGTCACTTCAAGAGGAGACCACAACAGAGGAGCGGGGGTGGCGACGGGGGACGGAGCGGAGGACGGAGCGGAGGTGGAGGTGGACGGAGCAGAGGTGGAGGTGGAGAGAACAGAGGTGGAGGTGGAGAGAACAGAGGTGGAGGTGGACGGAGCAGAGGTGGAGGAGGCGGCCATGGAGGAGCAGTCCAGAGAGGGAGGAAGCAGTGGAGGGGAGCAGATGGAGGAGGAGGAGGACGAGGACGCGCTGCAGAAAGGAGAAGCGGTGGCGAACGCAATTGCGAGAGCGTCACCGCAGAATTGGGCAGCAGAGAGCGGAGGGGGAAAGATCAGGGACTTTGTGGGAATAGTTGAGAGGGTAGAGGGATTCTATAAGGATTTATTTAGAAAGGAAGAGACGGATGAAGGAAGCATAAGGGAAGTGAGAATAGGACTTTTCTGATCGTCTGTGTAATGTTTTTACATTCTCTTTTGTAATCTGTTAAATGTCTCCTGACATTGAGCCTGGTGGTGTAAGTGTTGGCACATTGAGTAAAGCTGACCTGAGAGTTTCCAGTGTACAGTGTGGACTCCCCAGTCCAGCAGAGAGCAGCTTCACTCCTGAATCCTGCAGATCATTGGTACTCAGGTCCAGCTCTCTCAGACTAGAGGAGTTGGAGCTGAGAACTGAGGCCAGAGCTTCACAGCATCTCTCTGACAGATGACAGCCATTCAGCCTTCACACAGAATAAACAGGAACATGTTAGGAACTGTGATTAAAAGAATGTGGATTTTTGCTTTTTCCATAATTCTTCCAATGCAATTCCAAATATTAATTGTTAGATGTCAAAAACATGTACAAATATTCAACAACACGTATCTTTATACTCCCCACAAAAAGCAGTGTTCAATGCACGCGCGAGCCGCCGTTGAAGACGTGCACGCGCGAGCCGCGGTTGAAGACGTGCACGCGCGAGCCGCCGTTGAAGACGTGCACGCGCGAGCCGCCGTTGAAGACGTGCACGCGCGAGCCGCCGTTGAAGACGTGCACGCGCGAGCCGCCGCTGAAGACGTGCACGCGCGATCCGCCGTTGAAGACGTGCACGCGCGAGCCGCGGTTGAAGACGGTCACGCGCGAGCCGCCGTTGAAGACGGTCACGCGCGAGCCGCGGTTGAAGACGGTCACGCGCGAGCCGCGGTTGAAGACGGTCACGCGCGAGCCGCGGTTGAAGACGTGCACGCGCGAGCCGCCGTTGAAGACGTGCACGCGCGAGCCGCCGTTGAAGACGTGCACGCGCGAGCCGCGGTTGAAGACGTGCACGCGCGAGCCGCGGTTGAAGACGGTCACGCGCGAGCCGCCGGTTGAAGACGGTCACGCGCGAGCCGCTATAGATTACCGTAATTTATTAATTTCTCTCACATATGTTTTGTATAAAAGGACCCAAAATGATCACTATAAGCGGACTGCTTGATCGCTATAAGTGAATTATTGAAACAGTGTTTGTATAGGAACCATTGTGTCCCAGGCTCTGTGATCATATAAGCGGTTGATCACTATATCCGTGATCACTAGAAGCGGATTACACTGTACTTTGTAAGTAGCTCTTATAGGTGTTGCCCCAGAGACAAGACGTATCATTATACTTCCCACAAAATCAGTGTTTTACAAAGAGGCTGTTATTAAAGTTTACTAAGCAACTCTAAAATCAGCCTTACAGTCTGACTACATGATAATGAGTACAATAAGATTGTAATACAACATACACCTTAAACCATTGATATAAACTGGTATGAACTGGTACAATATAACTTAACTTGTCATGGTAAAAATATAGAAATAATATAAATTGTTCTTGTGAAAATGATATATTTAGTTTATTAATTCATACCTGTGAACTTTTATGAATGCAAATCTGTTAACCTCTTAAGCACCACTGTCCCATATGCTGGGAAAAGTGGATAAGAGTATAGCATCAAGTAGGTTAGCAACCCATTGTAACCCATTCCTCACATCTTCCACAAGGTGCCGAAATCATGAACAACATCCAAAAGCATATCTACTGTCTGTATAAATGGTAACCTAGTTGATCCCACCCCGCAGTCCTGCGTGGCAATGGCATAGCCCACTTCATCAATACCTGTTGTTGGGTCTCCGGTTAGAACCATTGACATACAATACCTCGGTCCCCAGTGGTAGTGGTGTGGCTGTCAAATCCACTCGTGGTGTGCACAGTTCGCTAATGGTGGCCACGCAGTCATGTGGTTCCCCATCTTCGGGGGTAGGCAGCAGGGTAGCCGGGTTCAACACTGTACACCTCTCCAAAACAATGTTAGGTATGGATAGCAACACATGGTGATATGATAGGAATCGTGATGCTGTTAGGTGTGATGTCTTCTGAGTTAGCAGAATGGTTGAAACCTCGTGAGATGATAGGAATCGTGATGCTGTTAGGTGTGATGTCTTCTGAGTTAGCAGAATGGTTGAAACCTCGTGGGGTACAAGCAAAGTTAATGGCATGTAACCCACTAGCCCCCTACTGGCGGCAACCGCCATTGCCGCCGCTGCCACTGCCTTCAAACAGTGTGGTAAACCAGCTGCCACTGGGTCTAGTTTGGATGAAAAATAGGCCACAGGACGCAACTTGTCCCCATGTTTTTGTAGTAGTACTGATGTCATGTACCCATCTCGTTCCCCCACCGTCTGTGTGAAGGGTTGTGTATGGTCTGGTAGACCTAAGGTAGGTGAGGTCATAAGGTTTTGTTTAAGTCGTATGAACGCAGCGTCTGCTGTTGGTGTCCATTTCACAGAGTCAGTCGGAGTCAAGTCATGGCCATGTGTGACGTCTTGGAGTGGTTGTACTAAATTTGCATAATCGGGTATCCACTGTCTGCAGTAGCCCGTATTTTCCAAGAATCCTATAATTTGTTTCTTTGTAATAAGGTTTTGCTTGGATTTATTCTATCCTGTCCTCGCTAAGGGATCTGCCACCTGGTGTGGGAATGTGGCTCAGGAATTGTACCTTTTGTGTTACAAACTGTAGTTTAGCTAAACTGGCCTTGTGGCCCTGGCTGGCTAATTACCTTAACAACACAATGGTGTCCTGTTCACACACTTTAGGGTCTGGAGAACACACCAGGAGGTCATCTATATACTAAATTAGTGTGCTCCCCCCCCGGGAGGATTAGATGAGCCAAATTGTAATGCAGCGCTGCGGAAAATATGATTAGTGATTCACAATAATCCTGTGGCATTCTAGTCCACGTATATGATTTCCCATAAATTTAAAAAGCAAACCAATTTCAGCTTGCTGGATCCACCGGTATGCTAAAGAACGCGTTTGCTAAGTCGACTGTAAACCATTTGTAATTCTCAGGTACCTGTGTTAATAGGGTGTGCGGATCTGGTACAATGGGTGTTCTTGGATGCACTGCATCATTCACCTTTTTCAAATTTTGGACAAACCAAACCATGAGTTTGTCCTGCAACGGGTGCCTTTTCCAAAGGGAATATTGGGATACTACATGGTGAATTTAGGACACGGAATTATCACACCGGCATCCAACAATGAGTTGAACTCAGGTGTGATACCATCAATTGCCTCTTGGCGTAACCTGCACTGGGGTTGCCTGGGCCTGTAAGCAGATTTGGGAGTCACCACTAGGGCTCCACATCTTTTATGCGGCCCACGTCATATTTATTCCTAGTCCACAGGTTGGACGGGACCCCAGCCAATCGTGGTCCTCCAACGTCATCTGTGGGAGTATAAACTCCTCCCTGCTGTCGCCCATTTGGTGTATTGTCACTCTGGGCCATCTGCTCTCCAATCACATGTGTCCCCCCCCTGACATCCATGACCCCAGTTCGGACCATGTCATGTCGGGGGTTTTTGCCAGGGACCCATGTGGTTCTGCACCAGCAACCCCATAAAACTTCTCAACTTCACTTTCAACATGCTAAATTTCTCATTCCAAAGCAAACTTCCGCCTTTAACGTTGACCATAATTCTTCAAATTCTGGTAACCGCCCCTCATTAGATATTCTGGCAGTACAATGCAAATCATTTGTGGGCATATATTGTACCTCTAGCTGACCCTGCATGCAGTGGTGCGCATCTCTTATCAGTATATATGTATGAAGGAGAAGAAGGAGAAGAGAGAGCCACAAACTTGGCACGAGCAAGTTGCGTTGTTAAGCTCTTTTTTATTTATTTATTTATTATTTCCGCTGCTAAACAGACTTCAATTTGACTGGTAATAGTCTGCCTTGATTCAGACATTCGCCGTCGGAATATCTTATATTGCCCACATATGCGAAGTAAGCTAAGCTAAGCTAACAAGCTAAGTGCTACACCCATGGCTGGAGATGACCAGTCGCTCAAAAAAGCAAATAAAAACATTACTGACCTCAAGGAAGATATTCGCCGGCTCTCTGAGGAACTGGAGAGCAAGTCTGGCCTGCTGGCCTTTCAGCTGGCATTATGTTCCTTGAATAGATTGTCATTACGACAGACAAACCGTCCACCAACTGGCATTAGGGTGACTTCTTCTTTGACCAGTCATAAAGATAAGCAGCTGGGGTGAGGGTGGTTGACCGTTAAACCCCCTCAATGCTTACCTCAGGAAACCTTGTCTGGTAAAGATAGGAAACTTCTCCTATACCATGAGTGGGGTGAAAAGTGTGGTTTAAAAGGGACAGGTGAATATCTGTTTGGTACTCACTCTGGTAGACGAGGGGTCTGGTGTATGCATACATTAAATACTCTTAATTTGCTACAAGTATTGTGTTTACTTCAGTTTGAAGATCTCATTGCCCTAGATGCAATTATTGAATTGCCACGACAGTTTCCACAACATCTTCTCCAATGTCAGTACACTGGCAGTTGGTGTTGAATAATCTGGGTTTTTTTTTATTGTAAGAGTTATAATAATGCCAGACAGCAGATGGTACCTGCTAGCATGCTAGCGCTCCTTCTCAAGTGTGTGTGGTGATGGCTGGGTTAACCTGTGTGCATTGATTACCCCAATGCACCCCAGGTGTGCAGCCATTGCCCAGTGCCAGACATTAATCAGCCACCATACACACACACTTCCTCACTAAAGGTTGCTCCATACTCCGCGAGAAAGCGAGAACTTTGTACTCGCACCTAGGCCCTGGACATTTCATACTCTGCGAGAACTCAAGTGCAGAACTCCTGGGAAGTCCTCAAAGGCCCCGCCCACAGCAGCACACGTCACGCGCGTTCATTGTGGGAATCAGAAAGAAAACAACAACAACAACAATACAGCGACAGCACGCTAGCAAATGGCGGAGATGGCAATTTTTGAGTTGATGGAGGAGGAGGAGGAGGAGGAGGAGGAGGAGGAGAACAACACGTTTGAAGCGGAGGAGGAGGAAGATTTGTTTACTATTCGCGATTGTCGAGGAAAAAAGAGTGAACGTAGTGCATGTGCGACCACTCAATACGACCAGAGTTGAGCAGGGCGAGTACAGTGTCTTGTTCATTTAGATAATACAGATGCGGGAGATAGACGACAAGAGGCACTTTTCTTTATTTCACGATGTCGCCCAGTCGTTTTGACGACCTTGTCCGTCGGTCACGCCGTTCATTCAGCATGTACCCACACACAGTATGCCGATCTCTACCCAGGAGAGATTAGCGCTCACACTGAGAATATTAGCTTCTGGAGCTCACAGAATAGTGTGGCCGCTTGACTACTGTGTGTTCAATTGTCTCCGAGGTGACCAAGGCGCTCTGGCTGGCCCTTGAAGGATGAGCTTGTGTCCTTTCCATCACCGGCAGAGATGGTTGACATCGCCCAGGACTTTTGGAGGCTGTGGAACTTTCCCAATTGTGTTTGGGGCTATCGATGGAAAACATGTACACATCAAAGCCCCACCAAGACTTTTTTATTATAAAGGTCAGCACTCTATTGTTTTGATGGCAGTGTGTGACGCACGATATAGGTTCACGATGGTTGACGTCGGGGCCTATGGCAAAGAGAGCGATGGTGGAGTGTTTGAGCGGAGCTCCTTTGGGTCTGCTCTCAAGAATGGGCAACTTCCTGTGCCACCACCAGCACATCTCCCTGGTACGACCATTCAAGACTCCACGTGTTTGTGGGAGATGCTGCATTTCCCCTGCATGTCAACCTCACGCGTCCCTATCCAGGTATGTTGCTATTAATGTCATGTGTATACTGTATACTAGTGTACAATGTTTGACTCATGCTGGATCATGTTGTGACCACAAAATAGGTGTGAATAATACATGTCATTTATTTTGTGTATGTCTATTATGTACAGATCGCAATCTCACAGAGAAGGAGCTGATCTACAATTACCGCCACTCTCGTGCTCGGGCGAGTAATTGAAAACACATTTGGCATCTTAGCAGCAAGACTGGAGAATCCTTGGCCAGCCGATAGAGTGTTTGCCAGAGAAGGTCGGGATATGGTCAAGGCCTGTGTTGCCCTCCACAACTACCTTGCCTGCACAGATGTTGCTAATGCTCCAGCTGCGAGATACATCCCTGCAAACTTTACAGACTCAACTGCTGTTTCTGGAGAGCTGCAGCATGGAGAGTGGAGGAGACAGGTGGAAGGAGACAGCAACCTCCAGGACCTGGGGAGACTGTCAGGAGCCCGAGCATCTCGGGCAGCCCATGTCACTAGAAAATACTTTTGTGAGTTCTTTCAGACACCTCAAGGACTTGTGCCATGGCAAGAAGACATTATCCAGAGGGGGTGTCTACAATAGCCAGGGGAGATTAACAATATTAATTCCAAGGGGTGAAATATTGTCTATATAATTTGCATGGTATATAGTTGTTTTTTCTTTTTACCAAGCACACTTTTTTATAAAATTGTCTGGAATTGTAGAAGTGGAGGCAGTAAATTTGTTACACGAAAGTAAATCAATTTGTACTTTAAAAATGTGCAGATACTGACTAATCTTGCCTTGTTCGTTGTGCACAGTAAACTACATTCTTTTCCAACCACACTTTCAGGTTTGTGTTTTCTCAATGTATATATATTTCAATTATGCACTTTGGTTCTGAAAATACAGATTTATTCACATCAGCATGGAATGTTGTTATTGAACAGACATACATAAATAAATAATAAATATATATATGCATATATATAAAACAAATAGGCAAAATAGAAAGCTCCTCCCTGTGGGCTCACCACCTGCAGGGAGAGTCATTGGGGTCGGGTGTGTTGTATACCGGGCAGTAGGCAAAAGCGGGGCCCTGGGCGTGCGGATCCTCGTCATCCTAGGGACGTGGAACGTCACCTCACTGGCGGTGAGGTGACGCACAGCACCGCACCGCACCGGGTCTGGAACCAAACTCCTGGAGAGGGGCTGGACCCTCTACTTTTCCGGAGTTGCCCAGGGTGTGAGGGCGCCAGGCGGGTGTGGGGATACTCACAAGTCCCCGGCTGAGCACCACTGTGTTGGAGTTTCTCGGTCCAACACATGCTCCATGGACTGCAAGTCGCTGGGGGGAAGGCTCTGACTGTTTGTGGTGTGCCTACGCACCAAACAGCCGCCCAGAGTATCCGCCTTCTTGGAGTCCTTGGGGTGCATCCTGGAAAGGGTTCCATCCGGGGACTCCATAGTTCTACTGGGGGACTTCAACGCACACTGTGGGCAATGATGGAGAAAACCTGAAAGGGGAGTGATTGGGATGAACGGCCTGCCCGATCTGAACCAGAGTGGTGTTTTGTTATTGGACTTCTGTGCTAGTCAATGGACTGGCCATAACAAACACCATATTCGAACATAGGGTGGTACACAAGTGTACCTGGTAACCGGACCACCTTAGACCAAAGGTCGCTGATCGACTTTTGTAATTGTATCAGCAGATCTGCGGCCGCATGTTTTGGACACTCGGGTAAAGAGAGGAGCAGAGCTGTCAACTGATCACCACTGGTGGTGAGTTGGATCAGATGGCGGGGGAGGCTGCCAGACAGACCTGGTAAAACCGAAATGTGTAGTGAGGGTGAACTGGGAACGTCTGGTGGAAGCCCCTGTCCGTAAGGACTTTAACTCCCACCTCCGGAAGAACTTCTCCTGCATCCCGGGGGAGGTTGGGGACATGGAACCTGAGTGGGCCATGTTCGGAGTCCTCCATTGTAGAGGCTTGCAGCTCGGAGCTGTGGGTCAAAAGGCTGTCGGTGCCTGTTGTGGCGGCAACCCAAGAACCCGTTGGTGGACACCAGCGGTGAAGGAAGCCGTTAGGCTGAAGAAGGAGGCCTTTCAGGCCTGGTTGACCTAGGGGTCTCCTGAAACAGCAGACAGGTACTGGGAGGCCAAAAGGACCGCAGCTTCAGTGGTCGCTGAAGCAAAAACCCGGGTGTGGGAGTAATTCGGGGAGGCCATGGAGCAGGACTTTCGGTTGGCCTCAAGGAAGTTCTGGCAAACTGTCCGGCGACTCAGGAAGGGAAAGCAGGGCTTGGCTCAGGCTGTGCTCAGTCGGGGGAGGAGAACTGCTGACCCAGACGAGGATATTGTCGGGCGGTGGAAAGAAACACTTTGAGGAGCTCCTGAACCCGACCAGTACGTCCTCTGTGGAAGAGGCAGAGTCTGAAAACTCGGGGGAAGCCTCATCCATATCCTTGGTAGAGGTCACTGAAGTAGTCAAAAAGCTCTTCAGTGGCAAGGCGCCAGGTGTGGATGAGATTTCGCCCTGAGATGCTGAAGGCTCTGGACATTGTCGGGCTGTCGTGGCTGACACGCCTAGTCAATGTAGCGTGGAGGTCGGGGACAGTACCTGTGGAAATGGCAGACCGGGGTGGTGGTCCCCCATTTCAGTGGACAGTGGACCAGCTCTTTACCCTCGCAGGGTTGTTGGGGGGGGGCATGAGAGTTTGCCCATCCCAGTCTACATGTTCTTTGTGGACTTGGAGAAGGCTTATGATCATGTCCCCCGGGGAATCCTGTGGGGGGTACTACGGGAGTATGGGGTACCGGGGCCGTTGGTACGTGCCATTCGGTCCTTGTACGAACAAAGTGCGAGCCTGCGTCCATATTCTCGGCACAAAAGTCAAGCACGTTCTCAGTGGGTGTTATCAGAATTGGCACCGATTCTGTTCATGATCTTCCATGGACAGAATCTCAAGGCGCAGCCGAGGTGAGGAAGTGTCCGGTTTGGGGGACCTCATAATTGCATCTCTGCTCTTTGAAGATGATGTGGTTCTGTTGGCTACATCAAGACCGTGACCCTCCAGCATGCACTGGGGCGGTTTGCAGCGAAGTTGTGAAGCGGTCGGGATGAGAGTCAGCACCTCCAAGTCCTGAGGCCATGGTTCTCTGCCGGAAAACGGTGGAGTGTTCCCTCCGGGTTGGGAATGAGTTACTGCCCTCAAGCGAAGGAGTTCAAGTATCTCGGGCTCTTGTTCACAAGTGAGGGCAAAATGGAGCGGGAGATGGACAGACGGATTTGGGTGCAGCGTCTGCAGTAATGCAGGTGCTGTACCGGTCCGTTGTGGTGAAGAGGGAGCTGAGTCAGAAGGCGAAGCTCTCGATTTACAGGTCCATCTACGTTCCAACCCTCACGAGCTTTGGGTAGTGACCGAAAGAATGAGATCGCGGATACAAGCGGCCGAAATGAGTTTCCTCCGCAGGGTGGCTGGGCTCAGCCTTAGAGATAGGGTGAGGAGCTCAGACATCCGGAGGGAGCTCGGAGTAGAGCCGCTGCTCCTCCACATCGAAAAGGAGTCAGCTGAAGGTGGTTCGGGCATCTGATTAGGATGCCCCCCGGGCGCTCCCTTTGGAGGTTTTCGGGCACGTCCAACTGGGAGGAGAACCCCGGGGCAGACCCAGAACTCGCTGGAGGGATTATATATCTTGTCTGGTCTGGGAACCGCCTCTGGACCCCCCAGGAGGGGGGTCCAGAGGTCCAGGGCTCCCCAGCCAGTGTGTGGCTGGGGAGAAGAAAGCCTGGGGGGCCCTGCTTAGCCGGCTGCCACCCGCGACCCGGCCCCGGAATAAGCGGTCGAAAAATGGATGGATGGATAGAAAGCTGTCCAACTTGGACAGGTAACTTGATAAGGTGATTCAATTATATTGCAGTAGTGTTGGTACCGAGCAGGGCAACTTTCTGCTCGGTCTCATGCATTAACTTTTGGAATTGCCACTTAAAATCAGACAGCACTTCTGGTGGCAGTGTCCTCATGAAGTCTGCCACATGCAGGACGTATCTGCCACAGGGGTCCATCATATTGGAGCGTGGCGTCCCGTCTCTGCCGTCCAGCCTCCATCGCAGCTGCCCGCTCTGACCTCCCTTTTTCCCGGGCAGCGAGCGCAGCTTCAAAATTCAAGCATGCCGGGCCGCCTCTCTTCCTCTTCTTGGACCCCGGAGCTGGACCAGCAGGTGAAGCTGGAGGCGGTTCTGTTGTAGGCAATGAGCTCCCAAGGTCTGTGCTGATGGTGGGGAACTGGGAACTGAGTGAAGTCTGGGTCACAGGGGTGAATGATGGTCCTTCCCCGGGGTCTGAATCCATTTCCTCAAAAGCAAAATGATTAAAAAGTGTTATAATCCAAGAACCAAAAACACAAACATATGTCACTAATATGCACTATTATTGTACATGACATTATGTTTACGCATAGCACTAGAGGCCATACTATAGGCCCAGTTTAATATCCAACACTGCTTTATTTATGTGTTATGTGTCATTCATGTGACAAGCATGGCAGCATTAGTTATTACCAATTATTATTGAATGACAATCATTGTTAACATATTTTATTCAGTCTCTCTCCCTCACTCACTCACACACACACATTATCTGGTGGGCACCATTGCTTACCTCGACTTGTGAAACACGCATGTTGGTGGTCGTTACCCCTTTTTTGCAAATGGGGACCACCACCCCGGTCTGCCATTCCACAGGTACTGTCCCCGACCTCCACGCTACATTGACTAGGCGTGTCAGCCACGACAGCCCGACAATGTCCAGAGCCTTCAGCATCTCAGGGCGAATCTCATCCACACCTGGCGCCTTGCCACTGAAGAGCTTTTTGACTACTTCAGTGACCTCTACCAAGGATATGGGTGAGACTTCCCCCGAGTCTTCAGACTCTGCCTCTTCCACAGAGGACGTACTGGTCGGATTCAGGAGCTCCTCAAAGTGTTCTTTCCACCGCCCGACAATATCCTCAGTCTGGGTCAGCAGTTCTCCTCCCCGACTGAGCACAGCCTGAGCCAAGCCCTGCTCCCTTCTTTCCTTCCTGACAGTTTGCCATTTTTTCTCCGTCGTTCTAATAATTATGACCGACCATAGTGCGTATTGTCCTATATAGCATGATTCGTTCTGAGCTGTCTTCACAGACTCTGCCTCTCCCCCAGAGGACGTACTGGTCGGGTTCAGGAGCTCCTCAAAGTGTTCTTTCCACCGCCCGACAATATCCTCAGTCTGGGTCAGCAGTTCTCCTCCCCGACTGAGCACAGCCTGAGCCAAGCCCTGCTTTGCCAGAACTTCCTTGAGGCCAACCGAAAGTCCTGCTCCATGGCCTCCCCGAACTCCTCCCACACCCGGGTTTTTGCTTCAGCGACCGCTGAAGCTGCGGTCCTTTTGGCCTCCCGGTACCTGTCTGCTGTTTCAGGAGACCCCTGGGCCAACCAGGCCCGAAAGGCCTCCTTCTTCAGCCTAACGGCTTCCTTCACCGCTGGTGTCCACCAACGGGTTCTTGGGTTGCCGCCACGACAGGCACCGACAGCCTTTTGACCACAGCTCCGAGCTGCAGCCTCTACAATGGAGGCTCTGAACATGGCCCACTCAGGTTCCATGTCCCCAACCTCCCCCGGGATGCACGAGAAGTTCTTCCGGAGGTGGGAGTTAAAGACCTTACGGACAGGGGCTTCCACCAGACGTTCCCAGTTCACCCTCACTACACGATTCGGTTTACCAGGTCTGTCTGGCAGCCTCCCGCGCCATCTGATCCAACTCACCACCAGGTGGTGATCAGTTGACAGCTCTGCTCCTCTCTTTCACCCGAGTGTCCAAAACATGCGGCCGCAGATCTGCTGATACGATTACAAAGTCGATCAGCGACCTTTGGCCTAAGGTGGTCCGGTACCAGGTACACTTGTGAACCACCCTATGTTCGAACATGGTGTTTGTTATGGCCAGTCCATGACTAGCACAGAAGTCCAATAACAAAACACCACTCTGGTTCAGATCGGGCAGGCCGTTCATCCCAATCACTCCCCTCCAGGTTTCTCCATCATTGCCCACGTGTGCGTTGAAGTCCCCCAGTAGAACTATGGAGTCCCCGGATGGAACCCTTTCCAGGATGTCACCCAAGGACTCCAAGAAGGCCGGATACTCTGAGCTGCTGTTTGGTGCGTAGGCACACACAACAGTCAGAGCCTTCCCCCCAGCGACTTGCAGTCGCATGGAGGCGACCCTCTCGTCCACCGGAGAGAACTCCAACACCGCAAGTATTTTGCAGAATTCACATTTTGTACTTTCTGTCATGCCATTTCCACTTACAATACGTAATTTGTTTCATTTAACGTTTAAAAATAGTCAAAAGACAAACGATAACTAGCTCATGGAGAAAGCTCTTGCTGAACCAATTTTCTTTCTGGGATAGGGATAAAAGAACACTCCTTTTTGTATTTCTTTAAACCAATTGTAATGGTTGCAATATTATTGTTCAGTTACTTTAATTGTATAACTGTTAACCATGCTTCTCTCTCCTTGCCGGGGACTTGTGAGTATCCCCACACCCGCCTGGCGCCTCACACCCTGGGCAACTCCGGAAAAGTAGAGGGTCCAGCCCCTCTCCAGGAGTTTGGTTCCAGACCCGGTGCGGTGCGGTGCTGTGCGTCACCTCACCGCCAGTGAGGTGACGTTCCACGTCCCTAGGATGACGAGGATCCGCACGCCCAGGGCCCCGCTTTTGCCTACTGCCCGGTATACAACACACCCGACCCCAATGACTCTCCCTGCAGGTGGTGAGCCCACAGGGATTGCCGTTCATTGGCCGTTAAATAGCGCGCATGTCAGCCGCTTGGGGCTTTTATTGTTTGTTTGTTTCTTTCTTTCTTTGAGTATATACCTCCAGTATCTGTAGATCGATGGCCATGGCCTGGAGTGCGAATAGCGTCGTATAGTTAGTCCCACTACCAGTTAACTCACGTGGGCTTGATTGCTGTGAATTCCCACCTTGTGTGAGTTGCCTTTGTGTAAGGATCCCCTTTGATAGTGCAGTGCTTTGGAGTGTTCATATTGTGTGCAGTGCTTGTGTGCAGTGCTTTGGAGTGTTTTGTATATTGCTGTGAATAAATCAGTCTTTGCAGAACCAAACTGCATCATATATATATACATTGAGAAAACAAACCTGAAAGTGTGGTTGGAAAAGAATGTAGTTTACTGTGCACAACGAACAAGGCAAGATTAGTCAGTATCTGCACATTTTTAAAGTACAAATTGATTTACTTTCGTGTAACAAATTTACTGCCTCCACTTCTACAATTCCAGACAATTTTATAAAAAAGTGTGCTTGGTAAAAAAGAAAAACAACTATATACCATGCAAATTATATAGACAATATTTCACCCCTTGGAATTAATATTGTTAATCTCCCCTGGCTATTGTAGACACCCCCTCTGGATAATGTCTTCTTGCCATGGCACAAGTCCTTGAGGTGTCTGAAAGAACTCACAAAAGTATTTTCTAGTGACATGGGCTACCCGAGATGCTCGGGCTCCTGACAGTCTCCCCAGGTCCTGGAGGTTGCTGTCTCCTTCCACCTGTCTCCTCCACTCTCCATGCTGCAGCTCTCCAGAAACAGCAGTTGAGTCTGTAAAGTTTGCAGGGATGTATCTCGCAGCTGGAGCATTAGCAACATCTGTGCAGGCAAGGTAGTTGTGGAGGGCAACACAGGCCTTGACCATATCCCCGACCTTCTCTGGCAAACACTCTATCGGCCGGCCAAGGATCCTCCATCTTGCTGCTAAGATGCCAAATGCGTTTTCAATTACTCGCCGAGCACGAGAGTGGCGGTAATTGTAGATCAGCTCCTTCTCTGTGAGATTGCGATCTGTACATAATAGACATACACAAAATAAATGACATGTATTATTCACACCTATTTTGTGGTCACAACATGATCCAGCATGAGTCAAACAGTATACACTAGTATACAGTATACACATTACATTAATAGCAACATACCTGGATAGGGACGCGTGAGGTTGACATGCAGGGGAAATGCAGCATCTCCCACAAACACATGTGGAGTCTTGATGGTCGTACCAGGGAGATGTGCTGGTGGTGGCAAAGGAAGTTGCCCATTCTTGAGAGCAGACCCAAAGGAGCTCCGCTCAAACACTCCACCATCGCTCTCTTTGCCATAGGCCCCGACGTCAACCATCGTGAACCTATATCGTGCGTCACACACTGCCATCAAAACAATAGAGTGCTGACCTTTATAATAAAAAAAGTCTTGGTGGGGCTTTGATGTGTACATGTTTTCCATCGATAGCCCCAACACAATTGGGAAAGTTCCACAGCCTCCAAAAGTCCTGGGCGATGTCAACCATCTCTGCCGGTGATGGAAAGGACACAAGCTCATCCTTCAAGGCCAGCCAGAGCGCCTTGGTCACCTCGGAGACAATTGAACACACAGTAGTCAAGCGGCCACACTATTCTGTGAGCTCCCAGAAGCTAATATTCTCAGTGTGAGCGCTAATCTCTCCTGGGTAGAGATCGGCATACTGTGTGTGGGTACATGCTGAATGAACGGCGTGACCGACGGACAAGGTCGTCAAAACGACTGGGCGACATCGTGAAATAAGAAAAGTGCCTCTTGTCGTCTATCTCCCGCATCTGTATTATCTAAATGAACAAGACACTGTACTCGCCCTGCTCAACTCTGGTCGTATTGAGTGGTCGCACATGCCACCTACGTTCACTCTTTTTTTCCTCGACAATCGCGAATAGTAACAACAAATCTTCCTCCTCCTCCGCTTCAAACGTGTTGTTCTCCTCCTCCTCCTCCTCCTCCTCCTCCTCCATCAACTCAAAAATTGCCATCTCCGCCATTGCTAGCGTGCTGTCGCTGTATTGTTGTTGTTGTTGTTTCTTTCTGATTCCCACAATGACGCGCGTGACGTGTGCTGCTGTGGGCGGGGCCTTTGAGGACTTCCCAGGAGTTCTGCACTTGAGTTCTCGCAGAGTATGAAATGTCCAGGGCCTAGGTGCGAGTACAAAGTTCTCGCTTCTCGCGGAGTATGGAGCAACCTTTAGTGTGGAGTGTGTGTGTATGATGGCTGGTTGAAGCCGAGTCAGGCTGATTAATGTCTGGCACTGGGCATGGCTGCACACCTGGGGTGCATTGGGTAATCAATGCACACAGGTTAACCCAGCCATCACCACACACACTTGAGAAGGAGCGCTAGCATGCTAGCAGGTACCATCTGCTGTCTGGCATTATTATAAACTCTTACAATAAAAAAAAACCCAGATTATTCAACACCAACTGCCTGTGTCCTGACATTGGAGAAGAAATTGGTGTGTGTCGTGTTGTCGTGGCAATTCAATAATTGCATCTAGGGCAATGAGATCTTCAAACTGAAGTAAACACAATACTTGTAGAAATTAAGAGTATTTAATGTATGCATACACCAGACCCCTCTCTACCAGAGTGAGTACCAAACAGATATTCACCTGTCCCTTTTAAACACACTTTTCACCCCACTCATGGTATAGGAGAAGTTTCCTATCTTTACCAGACAAGGTTTCCTGAGGTAATCATTGAGGGGGTTTAACGGTCAACCAACCTTCACCCCAGCTGCTTATCTTTATGACTGGTCAAAGAAGAAGTCACCCTAATGCCAGTTGGTGGACGGTTTGTCTGTCGTAATGACAATCTATTCAAGGAACATAATGCCAGCTGAAAGAAAGGCCTTAAATGCAATTTCCCATTACACTGTGTATGTGTATGTGAAGTGTGTTTGTGTTTCTTAGTGTGTGTGTGTGTGTGCGTTAGAATGTACATGAGTGTGTGTGTGTGTGTGTGTGTGTGTGTGTGCGTGTGTGTGTATGTGTGGTGTGAGCCTGCATGTGTGTCATGTGTGTGTGTTATGTGTTGTGTATGTGTGTGTGTGTGTGTGTGTGTGTGTGTGTGTGTGCGTGCGTGCATGTGTGTGTACATGAGTGTGTGTGTGACGTGCGTGTCACAATAGAGAGAC